>CM076581.1:589369301-589508917 GCA_034641835.2 Pinus albicaulis | reverse complement strand
AATTAAGTCTGGGGTTCCCATCTAGCATGAGCTCGTCGCTGATAATCTGATAGGCAGCATCTTTGGGAATCGACCTATCCGGCATTGGAAACCTGCAAACACAAACATTCAGAATAACAAAATCCAATGGAATCTGTAATCTCTGTTCACAAATTTCCCTAAAATGGCAGATATACATACCGAGGCAAGCATTCCTGTACATAAAATGCCATAATCGAGTATGTAACCTCTGCAAGCGCAATGAATTCATGAATGGCCTAGCGATTCTGAATAAAAAGAAGCCCTAAAAATTCCATTTGCGCTTGAAAGCAAGCTACATTTTCACAGGTATGTAACCTGCGCAATCGCAATGAATTCGTGAATGGCCTAGCAATTACGAATAAAAGAGGCTAATTTATTTTACGGGGAATTATTATAGCTATCTTTTCGGTTTTCATTTTCATTTTCATTTCATTTGAATTTGATCCTTCATGTAAAAACACTTAAACAGTTCAAATTCATTGTTTTTATAGTTTAAATGATTGAAGGAGATTAAATTATTGTAGTTTTTAATTCTTTTAAAATCTAGCATTAAAAATCATTTACATTCAAAATCATAATTCCATTTATAATTAAGATTTAGTATTTAATTTGTATCTTAAATATTCAGTGTTGCACTAAGAGAACATCATTCATTTTTTATTATTAATTTCAGTTATATTAGTTTATGGTGTTTTTTTTGTATTATATTAGGTAAAATGTTGAATAGATATATTAATACATAGTTTTAGATTCATGTACATATAATATTATTAGATAACCTTAGGATTTCTAGGGTTCTTTTTTTAGAAATAAGAAGATATCCAAAGGCCAACAGAGCCTTTAAACAAGTTGGGAGTGATCATCCCAATAGACTTGGGAAATCTAAAGAGCCTTGGTCCATGTTACGTTTATTTTGTTAACAAAGTTCAAAAAGCTCACATTAATAGATCATTTGCAAATTCAAGAATGACTTCAACCTTCCTTTTGTGTGGTCAATTTTTTTTTTTGTTTTTTTGAAGCTGTCCTTTAAGTTGTACATTTTAATCAATCATCTTACCCCAAGCATAACCAAAGGCTGCAAGGTCAAATTTCCATTAGCAAGTAAGCTACCACTAAAGTAGAGGGTTGCTCTTTGTAATAGAGTTTTCTCTTTTTTTGTTCAAATAATTTTCATCTTATATTTATCCTATTAAGAATAAGATTTTTTAAATTTAGTGATTTAGTTTTCCAAGATTACTTTCCAATGTCTTCTATTCCCTACTTTTGCACCTTTAGGGGAAATTGTCATTTCATATCAATGATAATAATAATTTAATTTTAAAATTATGATTAAGTAGTTTAACTTGAGATATAATTTATAATATAATAATTTGATATTAAAACTATCGTTAAGCTAAGCATTAAAGTAGTATTTGAGACCTTATTTGTTGGATGAAGGATTTATCTCCCTCAATTATTTGACTACTAAATATTTATAAAGATATATGTATTATGAAGTTAAACTAAGTGACTGGATAATGGTTTGTTATTTCTTCCACCTCATTTCAATTTTGATGAAAGGCATGTTGACCCTAAAATTTTTTTTTTTAATAATTAAAGTATAAATCAATATTTTTAAATTTTATCTATTTTAATTAGATGCTTTAAAAGTAAAATACATCTATATTATTTAATTTTTATAAAATCACAAAATATATAAAATTATTCATAAAAAAAATTTAAATTTGTGAAAAATCAAATCAATATATTGTTTCATATTAAGGGTTAGGGAGGTATTATTTAATTGAAGTAGTTTTATAGCTATGGTTGGAGTGGAAGATAGGGAGGTGTAAGAATATTTTATAGGTGTTGTGGAGGCATTATAGGGATTAGGAAATGGCTTATTGGGTAAGAAATAAATTCAGAATCAATAGCAATGAAACTCTTATTCAAAAATGAAAATTGAAAATGAGGTCATACCTTCACCCCTTGCTAAGATATTCAAATCCTCTATATGAAAAATTAGATTTAGAACCATATTCATTGTGTTGCACACCTCTATATGATTAGTTGTCCTACCCCACTTTTAATAGATTCATTTATCTATGTAGGTCTTTACCTCTAATTTAGTATGTTATATTTTGTTTTAGGTTACTTCTATGCATTTGTAAAATCCCATAGCATGATCCAACCTTTAAGGGTAGAAGTGTTTGCTTGTTCAAAGGGATCTCTTGTAAACCCTAATTTTTCACCATCTCAGCTCTTTTAAGAGAGTGGTTTTAGTTGGGTGAATGAGGGGTTCTACATTTTTACAATGACACAGAAGTTAATTTCACTGCAAAACAAATATGATTCTTCTATGTAGCCTCATGGGGATATGTACTTTCCTTTTTCACTGGAGAGGAGAGAAGATTATGATCACCTTAATGCTATTGAGCTCAAATAAGAAAGTAGGTTTCTAATTTAGAAAGTTTATTTTGAGCCCTCATCTACAAATAATCTCCTTGTGATACATCCAACCTTAATATTAATACACAAAAATACATAATAAAATGATAAAGTACAAGGAAGAAAGGACTCATTCCTACATAAAGTATAATAATAATTCCCATAGGACATATTGAGCCTTGTGATGACAATATATTACATCTCACCTAATGAGAGTGCCTTTTATTTTGAATGATAAGAAAATAGGAATGAGTTATGGGTTATATCACTTGCCTAAATAATCTAAAGATGGACAAAATAGTTTTTTTGTGCTAGCTTCCTCATCAGTATAAAATAAAAGTGTGATTAAGGATTGTGTGCATAGATTTGAGAATGAAGGCAGATTACTTCAATGGTTCCCTTTAAATCTTCTTCAACCAATATAATTCCATGAAAAAATTATACAGCATGAAATCATCATACATTTGAAAAGAAATTTGCGTCAAACAACAAGACAAAAACCATTGACAAAGGAGTTCACCCCTCCTGGGCTACATCTCCTTGGCCTGTCAATGTGACTAGACAACTCTTGTATTTGGTGTCAAAAGTACATATCAGTTTGTTTCCAAACACATGTGGATATTACCCCTTCAAGGTAATGTTCTTTTGCAAATAACTCTCACAATATTAGCAACACAACATGTCTCCTACAAGGATGACATTCTTTCACCAGTGAGAGCTAGAAGCCCCTCACATACACTTTTCAATTCCACACTAAAGAATATAATAAATAACTTCATGAATAAATAATTCAAACCGGATTTGAACCATTCTGGTCATGACTACTGCAATAAGTGTTATAGAATTGGGAAAACCCCTACAAGGTCTCCTCATTTCTCAACATCTTCCAAAACTGCTTCAAACATCTGATTGATCCATACACCTTACTTGTCAAACCTGCCATATGACCCTGAAAATGTCCTCAAATCGGTAAACAAAGGTTACCAATGGATTCACAGCATTTGAAAACCCCTAATTGGCCTCTTATGGCTCTGCAAATGGTCTTCAAGTGAAGCAGAAGTGACCTCCTCTCCTGGTGGTCTTGGGCATCTTGAATATTCAAGCTGGAGAAGTGCTCCTCTACCTCTAAAACCTACACCAAACTACTCAGAATATCCAAAAATTCTAGGATAGACTCTTTCTGAGCCCAATTTGGTCAAAAATTTCTCAAGTTACGTCTTCTTCAGTTTCTCCTATGAAAACTCCTCCAAAACTAGAGCAACTCCAATTAACTTCGACAAATTTGGAGTTCTCGTCGAAATTGGTTGACTCTGCCAACTCCACCGCCAAATTAAACTCAGATTAATTAATGATAAGTGTTTTTAAGGGGTAGATAAGTGGTGGTCTAACATTCTAATGGCGTGCTTAAACAAATCGCATTAGTTGTGGATCAGCGCATAATTAATCCGGTTTACTGCTTAATGAAGAAAATTGACTCCACGCATTAACGTGGCCTCCACCCCTGGTCACGACACATGGTTATATGGTATGGGGTTGGCCCTGGCCTTATCTCTACCATGCAATACAGTTCAAAAAAAATATAATCTGCACCCATAGAACGTTAAGAACCACAGGGCGGGCATAGTGGTAAGGTGTTGCATTTGTGTGGGGGAGGTCGCGAGGTCGACCCTGACCTCCGCTGAGCCTCCGAATAATTTTTTTTCCCAATATATATATAGATAGATGAATATGAAATTCAACCTTATAAATAGCCAATTTTTGGCCTTTGGGAGGGGGCACATGGCAGCCTTTGGGCTAGCCATGTGTCCACACCCATTTGGCTTAAAAATCAACCAATCATATTGCACCAATGAACCAAACATTCAACCAACCACCAGCTAACACTTTTGAGCACCTAATTCGACCAACTGGAGGAATAATTTGGGAATATTCCTTGGAATAATATTTTTGCTGACTGGGCTGCTCGGTCATCATTCTGTCAGTTCTGCACAAATTTTAGCTATTTGTGAAAACAAACAACAGGCTCTAACTTTCACATACGGAGTCAGTATTCGATGAAACAAAGTCCGTCGGATTCCTAGCGACGAGCACTTCACGATCGTTTAGGTTCTGAATGATTTTAAGAACTTGGAATTTTTAGCAAATTGTTTCCCCCAATTCAGTTTTTGATCACTAAATATTATAGAAAATAAAATCTTGATAGATAGATATATTTTTTCTTAATATCTAGATGAGATCAAATATATTAAGGAAAAAAGAGTTATGACTTTGGGAAACTCATATTTCTAAGTCCATAAATAGATATATAAAATACATAAATCCCTTCCTTAGTGAATGCACGACAATGTATTATATTAAAGAGAGGGGATAAAAAAATATAATAAGAAACCCTTTAACCCATGGCTATATTAATATGATGGCATATCCCTATCTTGGGATGCCAATGCACTCGTTTACTTATTTTTTTGTTATTTTTGGGATTTTGTTTTTACTGTAGTGAATTGGTATTTTTCCTTTTATTATTTGTGAGCTTATAATATTTATCTCAATGGGTGAGTTCCCCAAGTTAGTTCCCAACGGCCTTAACATAGCCAAACTATTAATTAAAGGTTGTAAAAAGAGGGAAAATATAAGAAAACCTACCTAAGCACTAAATATCCCTAAAATAATATGTTTATAGCATAAGGTGAGGGAGCTCAAGGATGACAGTATAATGTAGAAGGATGATACAAAAATATTGATATAATAACTACATGAGTCATGCACACATGCAACACATAAGTAAGAAACAACACAACATCTCTAGTGGGTCAATGTATATGAGTACTAAAGTGAAAAATAGATATGCTACATATTTCACCTATTGTAAGAGATTTTATCTATAAAATGAGAGTAATATTGAGTTTCAATATAGGATATATATAAGCTACAAGGAGATAGAAGAGAAATATCAACTAAATAACAATAATAGCAGAGCAGTAATGCAAGGGGAGGAAGATATTATTGTGTGTATCCTAGGGGTAGTCGTGATTGGTTGGGTAACCAATTCACATAAAATTTTCATGATACTTGATGCCCTAAGAATTAGTGCAATGAATGGAGTATGAAACACATGCAAGGAATATATTCCCAAGCATATATAATATAAAGAGAAATAAAAAAATATATTTGTGGCAAGTAGAGAGTGCTAGAATATGTGAAAAATATGCCAAACCATTGTGACAGAAAAATAGTGTCTAAAATATGAAATGTAATACCCTAGTTTTGACCCTAGAAATTTAATAGTCAAAAAAATATATCAATAAAAATGAACAAGGACAAGAGTTTAGGGGGATATAATGCCATGAGAGAGGGGGATAGTTAGAGAGGCTACAACAAATATTATCATATTTTTTTAATCTCATATTTGAATTAGTTGAGAAGAGGAGTCACACGAGTTTCATCTATGGGAAGACAAACAACACATTGGGAGTATTCATATATTAAACTTGTTTTTGGACGTTTAGCAAGATTCCTCATATGTTCTTTCTCTTTCTCCTTGGAGGGGAAATTTATGAGAAGAAAGATTCATTGTGAATTCGATGTGTTTTAAGATTGATTATAGTCTAGCATGTAAGGATGCCTTGGTGCATGGAAGAATTGGAATTATTGAGGAAAAGGTACATGGCTAGAATCTTTGGAGCTTCTAGCAGAGAAATCTTCACCAATAGAAAATTATTCCTGGAGGGAAATGGAATAGCCTAATACATTTCATTGAAAAGAAATGAATTAATTTCCTTAGATTGTGTATGCTAAAGGGGAAAGAGGGATGAAAGTTGAGATGGTTGTGTGAATGTGTAAACTTTGATATCATGTGATTCTTGTGATGAGTAAACTATGATAGCATGAGATCATTGACTTCATGTGCGAGAGTAAAGTTGGCCTACACAACCATCCTTATGTATTTTTAGAATCTACTTAGGGGTGTCCTACTACTGAGATATTTGGAGAAACATAATCTATGGTTGGGTAGAAGGTATGTAGACAACAATGTAATCTTACATAAATATGAGTACCCATTTTTACATCAATCATGCTCTATTTACTATATTCCTTCTTACTATTTATTGATAAGTATATCTATTAATACTATCATTGTGTGACGATTAATTATTTCATGTTAATTTATGATTATCAATGGTTTGCATGAGTTATTTTCAATATAAGTTTCTTAAATTCAATGAACTATATCAAAGGTCAAAAATTAGTCCAATAATGTGAGTTCTTGATGTGCCTTGTGATTTGGGGAATGTTCAACTGGCATCAATGATGAAACTTTACTTTAAAATGGCTCAACTTGGAGCTAAATATGTGACATTATGGTATTAGAGCCAAGTTGTAGCACTAGAGATTGTATGGATATAATTCAATGTAGATTCATTTGAGTTCACCATTGCAAGTTGAGTTTATGTTGAAATTGACGAAATCATGTTTAAATATGAGAGAAAAATCCAATTTCTAGATGGAATTCAATGTGGAATGGCCATGGAATGTTAAATGAGACATCAATAGTTTGGAATAATCCATGTGGAGCTTAGTCCAGATATTTCATGGAAACCCTATGCAATTTTTCCAAGAAAATATATGTGTAACCAATTAATGTTTAAGATCAATTCAAATTTTGAAATAGATGGTTTAGATTCACCATGAAAGTGGTTAAAATATTTGTAATATTTATTTGTGGAAACCACCAAAAAATGAAAATTTTCCAATATATTCAAAATAGGAATATTTTTGTAACCTCTAAAAGAATACTAGGGCATTCTGATGATTGTTGAAGAAAAATTAGTGAAACATAGGGATCATTGGATAGTTGTACTTTGTAGGCATTGTCCAAAAAGAATGAACTTAAGTTGTTAGTGGAACAAATTAGGTCAATCATTGCTGTAAAAAAAAAGAAAATTTATTGTTGGGCACATTAAGAAAAACCACCAATGGATATATTGGGTGAAATCATCAATTGACACTTTTTACCAACTGTCGATGGAGTGATGATGTGGTAGAGTACACATTGAAGTATCAATGATGATGACATGATAGTACAACTATGATATTTCATAGTGACATGGAAGGGTAGTAGTATTTATATGGAAGTATTGATGATGACATGGTAGAGTACACATGGTAGTCTGAATGATGGCGAGGACAAGACATGTGGAAGGTCATCAACACTTATCATAATGGTTAATTGGCCTTCATAAGAAATATTATGGCTTGGTAATTTCAATAAAGTGTTTCTTATCAATGATTTTTTTAGCATTAACTAAAAAGGAGGAACTCTAGAGTTTAGAAAAGAACAATTTCACAATTTCCAATGGGAAACTTTAGGGAAAATAGAAAATGGGATTATTGGTTAGAATTGTTGATGGTTATGTTTGGTCGATCATTGATGGGGACTTTTCTACTACCCCCAATAGAAAGGATTATACCAATCATTAATCTAATTTGCTATCATCAGCCAAAAATGAAGAATTTTTTGAGATTTCCGTCAAAGGAATCTTCCAATCACTAATGAGGGGTTATGTCAATCGTTGATGGAGGAATTGGGTGATTTTCGATGAGATTTTTCATTTTTTTGAAGGAGATGATGACTTGGTCAAGATAGGGATTCCTTGTGGACCTATATGTCATGTCATCGCCACATAAGTAAGTGAACTCAATAGTAATATTATAATTTTTCCTATGTTCTTTAGGTCTAGAAATGAAGGAGCTATTTTAAGGTGCTAAAAAACATTTTTTTAATATTGAAATGAAATAGGAATTGCATGCATTAATGGTACAAAAAATACCTATAGCTTACATGAAACAACTCATTCAGATATCTCCAAAGAGATATTATAAGTTCAAGAAAAATTTAGTATGTAAAACTTACACTTGAAATAGTGTAGAAAGTAGATAAAGCATCGATTCACTTCCACAATGCATAAGTCCTTGATCGAAACATAGAACGGAACATGGAAGCAATAAATGGAAAATAATTGAATACTAGAATACAACCATGAAACCATAATTGTAGTTTGAGCATCTAGATCTCTAACAATTAGCATAAAGGTGTTTGTGGTATTATATGGGAAAAAATGTGAAAATATACCAAATATTTAGCATGCCACATCTTTATACTTAGAGCTAAAAATGGGCATATGAATAGTCATTGAAAATTTATTGAAGAGAATAACACATCCATCCACCAAGAACTTTGAATTAGATAACAAAATTCTTAGAAAATCAAAAGAAATCCTTTAATTATATATATATATATATATATATATATATATATATATATATAATTTAATTGAATGCAGCTTTTGCAGAATTCGAGGTATAAAAAAATAGGATCAATTCAAGATTAAAAATTAGGGACATGGATAAGGAATAAGGATTTTATATTCATGAGATGGAAACTAAAGACTTAAATATTAGTTTTCATAATGAAGATATTGAATCTAATGGACATTGAAGTAGAGTGGAACTAGACGAACTGGTAGAGCCTATGAGGAGTTTGAGAGTAGAGGTGCAATGCTACAAGGATAACAATGAAAGAACAATAAGAGAATAGGAAGAGAAGAATATAAAAAAAAATAAGCTATTGCAAAATGTTGAGCCTCATATTCAAGATATTTACAAATGTCACTTAATTTACCATTCATTCTCACCAATTTATCATTCATATTTCCACATATTATTTGCTTTTACTTCATAATAGCTTAGTGAGACATGTGATTATTAAATTCAATGATTCCCATGTTTCAATGGATACTTAGAATTAATTTTGTGATTCCATAAATACTTTTGGAGGTCCATATATGTTTATGAAATTCTACAAGAAATCAATAGTGTCCTTGAAGCAAAGTGTCTCCTTTAGAAATTTAGGAGTGCCTTTGAAGTAGACTATCATCTATAGAAATAAAGTAGTATATTTCCACCTTCTCAAATGTAGTAGCAACCTTGATGTTTTGGATAGTTTCACCCTTGTGGAAAAATTTGGGCATTGGGTTTCATTAAGAACAATGTTGTTATGCTTCTATGTTGTTAAAACCAAATTTGGAGCCATCAACTAAAATGTGGAGATTTGACCAATGCCATGGTCAACATATTCCAAATGTTCAAGTAACAAATTGATCCTCTTCATAATTCACTCCATGTGGATGTTCCACAGCACCCATGATTACTCTAGAACCAAACCAACCTCCTTCCTTTTCCATTGATCCAACATAGCACAACCACTCGTGTCTTAAACGAGTAAAGTATAATAGCATGATGGTTGTGATATCCATGTGTTTAAGGGACATATTGTGTGGTTGCGATACTTTCTGTTTTAGACTCGCAGAGTTAAAATATTTCTTTGAAATCATATGATTGGATGCTAAAATAAAGATTTATCTTATTGTAAAATTCTAGAAATTCATTATAGCTTTTTCATATAGTATGTTAGAAGAGGAAGGACCCCTCTTTGGTATACTTTGTTTTCTTTTCTTTTATTTCCTATAGGTAGACGTGTCATTTTATTTCTCAAACTTAGTTATACATGCTATTCTATTTACATTTCTTATTGTATGCATTAAGTTTCCATTCAATATTTCGTTTACTTTCATTTATTTCATTCCTTCAATTGCCAATGTGAAGAGTGAGTGTACTAATAAGAATGACATAAATATGTGAGTGCTTTTAATTTTCTACTAGAAATATGAACATTGTTAACCCAAGAATATTGAGAAAACTATGAAAGTACCAAGACTTGAACCTATGACCATAAGATATTCTAGTGTGGGTTGACATTTAAATTTTCATTTGATTGAGTTTTACAGTCTGATAAAAGTTATAATAATTAGTTGAGGTATGCAATAAATCTAACCCTGATCACTAATGGTTTATTTTTTACCCGAGAAAAAAATATATAATTAATAATAAAAAAAAGGCATATTCTTCTACTTGAATTCAATTTCTCGAAATTATTTATTAAAAATGGTTTAGAATATCATAAAAATGATTTCAAGTTTTCTTGTGTAATCCTGCAAGTATTTTTCCAACACCTCATAAGCTTACGAGCATCCAAATTGATAATTTGATTATTAAAAATTTAAAGAAATTAACTTGTCTAACACAAAGCTCCAATTAGTTGCAAAGGTATATGAAAAATGTATCAAGTTCAAGACATGAGGAAGAAGGTAGGTCACATGCAAGGAGAAATGAAGACAGAATATCCAAGAACTCAAGAAGTGCTAGTAGACTTCACAGATGTTAACACTCACCTAATTCAACTAGAAGGTTTTATGCATTTGGTGAGTCAAGGAATAATCTAAATATATCCCTTGCTAGGCATAAAAGAAGAAGACATGAATTCTGTTAATTTTTCTTGCGGATATATTATTATTTGCTTTAAATAATTGCATTTCATTATTTACACATTGAATTCATCCCACAACATTATAACATTATTCAACAACATATATGAAATTATATAGAAATAAAAATATCATCATCAATGCATCAGATCATAAGGAACAATAGAATAAAATCATTCACACATAGAGACACCAGGATTGGTCAGAGACTGGGGAAAAACCCCACAAGGGGTAAAACCCTTTCGAATTATTCTTCTTATTAGATTTTTATTGAATGTTTTAGTAAAAGAGAGTACAATGATCCATATCTTCAACCACATAAATATTAAGAAAAATATACTAAGAAAAATCCAAGAGATGAACCCAACAATGTTAATAATCAAAACCCCAATTCAAAGGCATGGGTCCAACTGTCATCAACTGTTGGAATCTACGGTCAACTATGATCAACTATCAAAATAAAAACCTAGGTTCTAACCACATGGAGATAGATATGTGTGTGCGATTGTAACCTTCCAACCACACTCATAGGCTTGTGTGCCAACCGTTGCAACCAAAAATATCATGTAGCATCCTTGTGGCTGAAAATAAAAAACCCTAATCATACATGTGAGCTTCCGACCCTGAAATTTCAGACCTGTACGAACCAATCTCCATGAACCACTTTAGACATGTGCGAGCCTAGAAAAAGAAAGAATAATGATGATGATCTCCAAATGAGGGTCATTTTAAGGGTGTTGAATCTCCGTTTGGGTTTACCTATCCTTTTTGTGCACATTGGGGTTTCCATATTAAAATATATTTTTCCATAACCAAATCAAAATTCTTCCAAGGGCTAGTAAGGGTCTTCCTTGACCAGAAATATTGTCCAAAGGAGGGAATTTATCCCTAAGCTGCCAAAATTAACACTCCCTCTCAGCTAGGATAAATTACCAACTGAAACATATGTCACATCACATGTATCTCATCAACAAACATCGTCATTGCATACATCAGCTCATCTCTACTAATCTATATTCATATTTTCTCATATTTCCTTATTTATTCTTATCTTATCTTGTATATTCTCATATTTTGAACATTCTCGAATCTAAAAGAAGAATAATTTTACATCGGAGGGGAGTCCAAGATACTACCCTCTATTCATCAAGGAGCCACTGCTACAACCTAGAATCACTTCCAGCGGGGAGCTCAATGCTACTACCTAGAAAAAATTGGATAGATTATCATCGGGGATCCCTACTCAACCTTGAACCACATCAGAGAGCACATACCAACCTAGAATCTAATGAAAATAAGGAAGGTTCTATGGGACACTCTCACCTCAATTCATCTCATAGAGGAGCATACGTCTTCCACCCTATGTCAAGCAATAGGAAAGTTATAATGTTGAGAATGATGAGAATTCATGATATTAACCACAATAGGCATTTTCGTGTTGTCATTTCAAGTCTACAAAAAGACTCATCATCAAGTAAAATCCACAAAGAAGAGAATGGAGGAAGGGAATAAATAGTGAAAGTAAAGATGGGCAATGAGAAAGGGCTAACCAGATAACCCTAAATTTATTTATTTTAAGGAAATAATGAAAGATATTTTGAATTTATTAACAAAAATTTTATTAGAAATTGCAATAGTTATTGATAATCATGATTATCATTAAGTTTTATATAAATTACAATATCCAATTAATAAAGTTAATAATCCTATTTATTATCATGAGAATTAATTATTATCATTATTGGTAATAATTATAACTTATTACTAATAATGAAGTATAATTAATAATATAATAATGTTATTATTAACTAGATTAATAATCATTATACTTTAATAAAGACAATACAATGATAATTATTAAAATCAGAGTAGATTATTAATATTGATAATTGATGGAAGTGTGGGTGTAGGCATTAAGGAGAGCTGCTCAAATTTAGTTACAATGCTTTCTAATTCAGGAGGAATTTGTTCCTGGTCTTTATTTCCACTCTCGGTCATCAAACTTTATCAAATTTGATTGGTTAATTTAATAAAAATAACATGCGGAAGAAAAATCCCCTTTTCTCATTCATAACATTATAACACACTTTAACCAATGTTTACGGAAAAATGTTCAAAACCTTCGGAAATGTAATAAATTACTTTTAAACAATGTTTAAAAGTCTTCAGAATGGGTTTCAGACTTTAAAATCTTTAATAAAAATCTATTGCATAAACTGTCATTTCCATAAATTTTATTATCCTCCACGCAACTATCCACGTGACCATCGTTGGATCTCAGACGATCACGATCGGACGGCTATCGCGTAGAATTTTCCTCGGTGACTTATCACTCCAAAGCAACGCGAAATCGGTGGTTTTAACACTTTGACGTGTCATGATCCGATACGATCGTGTTTAAAATGAATAAAACCACTCACAACCCAAAATTAGCGTGACAATAGTGTCTAGTTTCTCGAAAACTGCTTTTCTGCAAAATTTCATTTCCAATCGTGTTTAAACACGAATTTTCGTTGCGTTACAGTTTTAACTTCGACTCTTCTTGAAAACCTCCTTCTCCGCTCTGTAACTCAACAAGTATAGATTGATATCACTCCAATTTCAAATAAAGAAAAACCAATTTCTTCAATTTCTTCTGAAATATTTACACAAAAGTTAATACCCTCAATTTCTACATAGAATATATAAATCAAATGAATTTTCAGAGAGATGACACCCTCCGGGAATTTTCCAAGTATACAACAGATAGAGAAATTCTGCATTTTTATTAAATCAGAGGCAAAACCCTCTCAATCCATTCTTTTACCATCCAAATTCGATTTTCTCCTTCTCAGAGGTTACAATTTATAGGTTTTACATAACAGTTGACCTCTTCTTGAGGATCGAATTCTCCTAACTTTAGATAAAATCCTAATTACATAATATCTTCCCTAAATCTATCAACTGAAAGCTAAATATGATGAATCTAATCTAAAACTGTTAATCTTCCTAGATACTAGTTCAACCCTATCTAGTACAACTATAAATTGACAGCTAAAGGTACCAACACCTTTTCTTGTAAATTTTTTTTAGATTTTTGGAATAATTAATGAAGCCTTTTGTATCTAAGCCTCATGCTCCTGCATCAAAATCCTGAGGATAAAAATCTTCATGGGCTCTTGTCCATGAGCTCCTCCACAGAACTGCCCAATTTCTCTGGCATGGTTTCTATCATCTAGGTAGCATCCTCAATTGGCTGATCCCTCCACTTGATCAAATATTGAAAATACTCCTATCCCCTGGTTTTCTTAAACACTTTCCTGTCTAAGTTCCTCTCTGCCTGTAATGTCTTTGCTGTGGGTAACTGTTTTACCCAATCAATCTTTTCTCTGTCTTCTGGTGTGTCATTTGTGCCACTATCTTCATATCTATACAAATCAGCAACATTGAAAATTGGAGATATTCCAATATGAGATGGTAATTCAATTTCATAAGCATTTGTAGAAAGCTTTCTCAATATCTTGCATGGTCCTATATTTTTGAATTTTAACTTGTTATACTCCCTCTTTGGAAATCTTTCTTTTCTTAAGTGTGTTAAAACCAAATACCAACTTTAAAATTAACTTCTCTTTTGCTCAAATCTTCTCTGTTCTTGTACTTGATGTTGCTGTCTTATAGCTGTTGCTTTACCTGTTCATGTATTTCTTGAATTCTTAAGAAAAATCCTCCCCTTCAGCAATTCTCATTTCTTCTTTTCCCAAGTTCCTCAATTCAGATACTCCTCTTAGGTGCATTCCATAAACTATATGGAATGGACTCTTCCCTGTACTTCTGTTAGGTGAATCGTTATATGCATATTCTGCCTGTGGTAAAATATGATCCCATTGTTTAGGATGTTCTCCTGCAGGACTTCTCAAAAGATTACCCAAACTCCTGTTCACTACTTCAGTTTGCCCATCAGTCTGAGGGTGATAAGCTGAGATGAAAATTATTTTAGTACCAAGCTTCTTCCACAATGTCCTCCAAAAATGACCAACAAATCTAGTGTCTCTATTAGAGACAATACTTTTAGGTAACCCATGTAATCTAACAATCTCCTTGAAAAACAAATTGGCAACATGAGTAGCATCACTAGTTTTATAACATGGAATAAAATGTGCCATTTTTAAAAATCTGTCAACTACAACATAAATTGCATCATTTCCTCTCTGTGTCTTAGGAAATCCTAAAACAAAATCCATACTTACCATATCCCAAGGTCTGTCTGGAATAGGTAATGGAATGTACAAACCTGTATTTTGACTTTTCCCTTTTGCATATTGACAAATTTTACAATTCTTCACATACTTTCCATTTCAGATTTCATCTTTGGCCAAAAATAAAAATGACTTAATTTCTCATAAGTTTTATCAACACCAAAATGTCCAGCAAGTCCAACACTATGTTTTTCCCTGATTAAATTTTCTCTCATAGAACAATTTGGTATGCACAACTGATTTCTTTTGAACAATAAATCCTCTTGCAAGAAATAATCTAACCACTGACTTTTGTCTATCAAAACAAGATTACAACATGCTTCAAATGCTTCTTTGAAATCGAAATCTGTCTTATAGAGTTCTTTAAGAAAATCAAAACCTAACTCTTCAATTTGAATTTCTTGAACAAGAATGCTTTTCCTACTCAAGGCATCAGCTACCTTGTTTGCTTGACCACTTATATGCTTCAATACAAAGTTAAAACTTTGAAGATATTCAACCCATTTTGCATGTTTTTTATTTAGTTTAGGCTGTTGCATAATATACTGTAAAGCATGATTATATGAATAGAGCACAAATTCTTTATAAATTAAATAATGTCTCCACTTCTTCAATGATTGTACAATTGCATAAAATTCCTTGTCATAAGAAGAGTACTTCCTCCTTGTCTCATTCAGCTTCTCACTGAAATATGCTACAGGTCTATCTTCTTGACTTAATGCAGCTCCAATAGCTTCTCCACTGGCATCACATTTCACTTGAAAAGGTTTATTAAAATCAGGCAAAACTAAGACAGGTTTCTCAGTTATATTTTGCTTCAAGAACTAAAAATTCCTTTCAACTTCAGCAGTCCACTTGAATGGCTGTTTGTCCTTTTTTATGGTTTCAATGATAGGTGCATTGATCTTACTAAAATTCTTTATGAATTTTCTATAAAAACTAGCAAGACCATGGAAACTTCTTACCTCAAAAACACTTTTAGGTGAAGGCCATTCCACAATTTCCTTTATCTTCTCTAGATCCATTTTTAATCCTTCAGCAGAAACAAAAAAACCTAGATATACCAATTCTTCTTTCATGAATGAACATTTCTTTAAATTTACCAGTAACTTCTCTTAATGTAACTTCCTTAAGACATAATTAAGATGTCTTAGGTGTTCTTCCTTTGTTTTGTTGTAAATTAATATATCATCTAGATATACTATTGCAAACTTACCAATAAATTCCTTCAATACTTCATTCATAAGCCTCATAAATGTGCTAGGTGCATTTGATAAACCAAAAGGCATTACCATCCATTCATACAATCCCTCATTTGTTTTAAAGGTTGTTTTCCATTCATCTCCTTCCCTTATCCTAATTTGATGATACCCTCTTTTCAAATCTAGTTTTGAAAAATAGCTTGCTCCACTCAAACAATCCATCAAATCTTCAATTCTTGGTAACAAAAATCTATACCTGATTTTTATCTTGTTAATTAATCTTGAATCAATGCACATTCTCCAATATCCATCTTTCTTCGGACTTAATACTATAGGTACTGCACAAGGACTCAAACTTTCTCTGATCAAACCTCTGTCAACCAATTCATGTACTTGCATTATGATTTCTTCATTTTCTGTAGGAGTCATTCTGTAAGTTGCTTTGTTTGGAAATTTTGATCCTAGAATCAAATCTATCTGATGGTTGATTCTTCTTACAGGTGGTAATTCATCAGGAAAATCATCCACAATAATATCACAATAGTTTTCCAACATTTATTGAATTTCAATTGGCAAATCAGAAATTTTAGTAGAAGTAAATACTACCTTAGGTTTGCAAACTAAAGAAAAATTTACCTCATCATCTTCAATCTGCTGCAAGTATTCTTTTCCACTCAACAATAAAGCCTTTGGATCATAATTTTTTCTTGATGCATCTTCTTCCATAGGTAACAATGTTTGATTCATATCATCTTTGAAAAACTTGTAAGTGTTTCTCTTTCCATCATGTACTGCTGCTCTGTCATACTGCCAAGGTCTACCCAACAATATCTAACACACATCCATAGGCATCACATCAGACATGATTTTATCTTTGTAACTGCCCATTTGCAATTCTATTTCACATTGTTCCTTTACTAGAAGTTGATGTCCCTTCTGAAGCCATGACACCTTGTAGGGTGTTGGATGTTCCCTTGTCTTCAATTTCAACTTCTCTATCACCTCTGTAGAGACCAAATTATCTGTACTGCCACTATCAATTACCAATTGACAACATTTCCCTTGAACTTTGCACACACTTCTGAACAAAGTGTTTCTCTGTGTTGGTTCAGTAACTTCCTTTGTTTGTTTTAACAAAACCTTGTTAACCACCAAATATTCTCCTTTCTCTGGAACAATTTCTTTCTTTGTTACAAGAAACTTTGCTTCTTCTTCTTCAGTCTAAGAAACAATTGCATTTCTCTGATTTTTCCCCACATTCTATGGACACTCATAGGATTTATGTCCTAATTTGTTACATCTGTAAAATATGACTTCTCTTCCTCTGTTTCTGCCTCCTCTTCCTCTGTTAAGAATCCTTCTGCCACTTGTATCACCTTCTGTGGGTGCATATTGAGGTGGGCTTCTGCTAGCTCCATCTCTTGGTGATGTAGATCTTCCTCTACCACCTTGACTTCCTCTTCCTCGGAAAGTACCTCTTCCTTTGGCAGATTTCTTCCTTATGAGTTTTTTTCAACCTTTAAGGCCATCTGGTAAGCCTCTTCTACTGTTTTAGGAGACAATATACTTATCTCATTTAAATCTCCATTCTGAGACCATTTATGTACCTGGAAATCTTCTCTGTTGTATCTTGAATTTGTCCTGCTCTTATGCTCACTTTGTAAAATTCTTCTGTGTATTATTTTACTGTCATTAATCTCTGTCTAAGATTCTGAATTTGTCTAAATAATGAAAGTTGATAATCACTAGGACAAAACTTACCTCTCAACTTTGCTACATTCTGTTCCAATTATTGATTGGATGCTTACCAACTCTCCTTCTTTCTGCTTGCACTCCATCCCACCAAAGTGTTGCATGTCCTTTCAACCTTGTTACAACAAACTTAACTCTTTTTTCTTCACTCATCTCTTCATAATCAAAGCATTTATTCATTTCATTGATCTAGTCTATCAACTCTTCTGGATTCAATCCTCCTGCAAAAGATGATACTTCAAATCTAGGCTTGGATGTAGATCCTAAAACTGATTTAAAGAATCTCATCTCAGGAGTAAGCTCATCATTTCCTTCTTCTTCTTCTTCAGCTTGAGGCTCACTGACATCTTCAGGATCTCTCTGTTGTCTAGTTTCCATTGCTTCCAATCTGCCTTGAATTTGCTGCATAGTTTCTAGTACTTCAGCATTTGCAACTGTCTTCTTCTACCAGCACCACCTCTACCAATTCCAATAGCCATGTTGGATTTCTTTTTCTGAATTTTGGAAGCTTTTTCAGTGTCTAAAAAATTCTCTGGAGACTGCTCTGATACCACAAATGATGGCAGTGTGGGTGCAGGCATTAAGGAGAGCTGCTCAAATTTAGTTACAATTCTTTCTAATTCAAGAGGAATTTGTTCCTGGTCTTTATTTCGACTCTCGGTCATCAAACTTTATCAATTTTGTTTGGTTAATTTAATAAAAATAACATGCGGAAAAAAAATCCCCTTCACTCATTCATAACATTATAACACACTTTAACCATTGTTTAAAGACCTTTGGAAAAATGTTCAAAACCTTCGGAAATGTAATAAATTACTTTTAAACAATGTTTAAAAGTCTTCGGAATGGGTTTCGGACTTTAAAATCTTTAATAAAACTCTATTGCATAAATTTTCGGGTCCATACCTTTTATTATCCTCCATGCAACTATCCACACGACCACCATTGGATCTCAGACGATCACGATCAGACAGCTATCGCGTAGAATTTGCCTCAGTGACTTATCGCTCCAAAGAAATGTGAAATTGGTGGTTTTAACACTGTGTCATGTCGTGATCCCATACGATCATGTTCAAAATGAATAAAACCACTCACAACCCAAAAGTGGTGCGACAATAGTGGCTGGTTTCTCAAAAACCACTTTTCTGAAAAATTTCATTTCCAGTTGTGTTTAAACACGGATTTTCGCTACGTTACAGTTTTAAATTTGACTCTTCTTGAAAACCTCCTTCTCCGCTCCGTAACTCAACAAGTATAGATTGATTATCACTCTGATCTCAAACAAAGAAAACCCAATTTCTTCAATTTCTTCTGAAATATTTACACAGAAGTTAATACCCTCAATTTCTACACAGAATATATAAATCAAATGAATTTTCGAAGAGATGAAACCCTCTGAGAATTTTCCAAGTATACAATAGATAGTGAAATTCTACAGTTTTATTAAATGAGAGGCAAAACCCTCTCAATCCATTCTTTTACCATCCAAATTCGATTTTCTCCTTCTCAGAGGTTACAATTTATAGGTTTTACATAACAGTCGACCTCTTCTTGAGGATCGAATTCTCCTAACTTTAGATAAAATCCTAATTACATAATATCTTCCCTAAATCTATCAACTGAAAGCTAAATATGGTGAATCTAATCTAAAACTATTAATATTCCTAGATACTAGTTCAACCCTATCTAGTAAAATTGTAAATTGATAGCTAAAGGTACCAACACCTTTGCTTGTAAACATTTTTTGGATTTTTGGAATAATTAATGAAGCCTTTTGTCTCTAAGCCTCATGCTCCTGCATCAATAATAATGTTTTTAATTATTATGGCCAATGAATGCTAAAGTTAGGAAATAATTATTATTGGATGTATTTTTTTATTATCATTAATATTAAATTAAATTCAAAGAATAAATTTAATAGTTATTATTAATGAATTATTAACTTTAATTTTGTAATTAGATATTAGTATATTATTATTATTATTAATAATATTATAGTGACGAGTTATTTCTATTATTAGTTAGGTATATTTAAGGAGGAATGGAAGGATTATGGGAAGGAAGTGCAAGGAAATATTTATGAGGGGATGGAGGTGGGGAATAGGGTAGGGGGGGAAGGTATAATATGGAAAAAGCAAGGGGGGGAGTGAAAGGGTTTAGTTTCGGTTGTGAGATATGGAGCATTGAGTGAGTAAGGGAATCCAACTCCTGCTTACTTCTAAACCCTCATATCTATTAATATTTTGAGGGTGCTTTATAATTTCAAGAGAATCACAGATTTTTATCTTATACTGATTCTTCTCTTTAGCTATTACCTTATAGTATTCAAGGCATATGTGGTGACTTGTCTTAGTTGATTGTTTTACAAGTGTAGAAGACCTAGTTTTGCTATTTTTGATGTCAACGCTAGGCTCTTTAAGCCTGATTTTAAAGGGCCTTCTTGTCTCTCTAATGTAACAATATCCACATGAACACATGACTTTATAAACACATTTTTATGGACGTTGTGTTAGTGTGTTTGGTGCACGAATGTACGAAATCACACCAACTAAAGGGGGGTGGTTTTTCCCCCTTAAGTTATTGGTCACAGGAAGAAAATAAATGGAGTCAAGAAAGTTAGTGGAACATGCTAAGACATAAACATAGTAGATACATAAATAGCATGCATATTCAAACGTAAAACTAAACTAAAACTAAAACAAATCAAAGAAAAGCTCTAAATAGATTCAAAAAAATTCAATAATCCAAATGGTGGCTCTTACATCCCCTCTTATTGAGTGTTGGTAGGAAATGAGGATGAAACTTTAACCCACTTACCAAGGGGCCCTTAGAACTAGGGGTTCTAAGTCCTGATGCAAGGATGTCTTTACTTTCGAGCTACCTTGGCACAAAGTCTCCCTCTCTCTACTATGGTGGACTGGAGTTGTTGGATGGCCAACAACTAAGTCCCCTCTATCTCTGCTCTGGATCACACACTGCTGGTATTTCTTGGGGCAATTCTAGCCAGCATGAAAATGTGCTCTCATATTTTTCATCTCTTGGTGGCATTTTATAGGAGAATTCAACTCCTCCTTTCCTCTCTTGGTACATTGTGGATAGTGACCCAAGAGAGGAGGGTGATTCCATTGTGTGCCACATTTATTCCATTGTGTGCTCCCTTGAGGTCCTAAGGAGGCTTGGACAGTTGTCCTTAGGTGGCTTCAAGTGTGGAATCAATTCCTTGGAGTGTGCCTTATGGTCTCGGAAAGTGACCTCCGCCACTCCCAGGATTGCACACTTTTTTTTATCAAAATACATGCAAAGGCGTGTTTATCGAATAGTTTTACACACAAATGCACATTTGACTGGTACTTCTTGTATGCAATTTGATTTTTCCTTTTAGAACTTAGAGATTTTAAATAATTTTAAACTCTCTAATGTCTCTCAGCCCTGTAATCCTTCTGCCTGAAATTAAGTAATGTCACCTTTTCTTGTATGATTTTCCAGTGATAAAAGTTTCCCCCTAATGTGTGAGGTCTAGGAAAAACTGTAGAGCCGAAATACATTATAGTTTCTTTTTGGTATACTATGCGGAGAGAGAGAGAGAGACTTGCGTGTATCTCGGAATTGGAGACACCCTGCACCGGGTCGAAGAGCGACCATGTCCTGTGGGATCCCTGCAAGAAATGGTATAATACAATGTATAAAAATTTTCTATGAGGCGGGCATGTCCCATGCTCATGATGCTTTGGCTAGTTAAATAAATCTACTTGATAGATACAGATTTTGTCTGTCACTATTATGGTAGTGACCTGTTGGTTGATGACAATGACTGCTGACGCCCTCAGGGGCATTTTTTTCTTTGACAATAGGTGGAATGTGGTACCATATATGCATATAATTGGTATGGCATATAAATTTGCATTGTACGCATAGGCACTGGCTGGGACCTTCCCATGTAAGCATTGCTAAAAGAGACGCTTATAAAGGCACGGGTATTTGATGAATTTGGTCAAAGTGCAATGGTTTTAAGGTACGATGCCATCTTGACATGAAAGCCTGTGTTGTAGTCGAATGTCAGGAGGATCGATGACATCTATGGGAAATGATGTCTCCCACAGTGCCACTCGAGGATGTCCCTTTTGTGGAGAGGGGTGATCCAAGGTAGTGCTTCCTTTTTGGAAAAGAGGTGCTGATGTCGACAAAAAGGAAGCCTCAACCGAACAAGGGGTTCATTGATATGGAGGATCATGATCGTGTATGTGATGGGTTTAACATGGGAATGATGGCGAGTGGTGACTGAAAACTGATGATGGGGATTCAGTGGCCCAAGGTCGGAGTATAAAAAGTAGCTTGCTGGCAGTCATAACTATTTTTGATGGGGAAAGCCCTAGAGTTAGTAGGACTTCCAGGGTGGGTATAAACTGGTTATGAATGTCATGGTGGTTTTTGCATGTGGGTGTGATACTCCAACCAAGGGTGACGAGGGATTTCTTCCATGGGAGAAAAAATAAATGGGTGGGTGGGGGACATAGTGCACCATTTGTGGTCTTTGTACACTTACCAAAAGAATAAAATAATGGGTTTTGGTTTGTACAAAACACATATACGGGTGCCCTAAAACATGAAATTTTTTTCTCACTGATGATGTGAGGAAGGTTTTTTTCTGAGGGTGGGGGGCCCATTGGTTGGTCTCATGTGTGAGGTGTTGAAAAGTGTAGCTAGGTTAGTCTTCATGATGGCTATGTAATTATGTATTTATGTATAAAATATGTTAATGATAATAAAATGTATTTTTGGTATATTTTTCTCATGGGTTTCATGAGCAATATTTTATTATGTACATAGACTTCTTCTTGATGTCTATTAGGTTTACGTATTCTAGGAATAAACATTTTTAGGTAAAGGATTCATTTTATACTCCAAAGACCTTGACAGCCCTCATACAATGCTATAATCAAGTGAAGACAATCTGTTGAAGTAACGCCGCTTGGAAAGTAAACACAAGTCATGTTGGCCTACATGACATAATGAAGTCAGCCTAAACCATATTTTGTGATTGGCCTAAAAGGTGAATACTACCCACTATATATAAGACAAGTCTGCAGATCATTTGAAGAAATAACCAATGGAGATAGCACACATGCAGATTGAAGACTTACGATTACCACAGCAAAGATGGAAGATATATATACAAAGACCTTGTGTGCACCACAGTAGAGATTGTGGACACCATAGAGATCGCGTTAGTCAAATGCGTACATCACTGCAGTAAAAATTATACAAGAAGGATTGTGGTGAACATTATACAAGAAGGTTTTCAAATACAGCTTAGTCTATAGTGTAGACTGTTTTATAAATGTAGATAAGCAAACATCTCTCAAATTATAAAGTGGATAAAAGGGAAATAGTTTCGAGTATGATTTGAGACAATAATCTCCAATATTGCAATGCGTATAAAGGATAACATATAGTGTGAATAAGATAAATTTCAATGTGCAGCATTCAGTGCGGATACAAGTGAAAGTTTTTCAACTAATTATTTGACAAAAGTTCAGACAAAGATCAAAAGAAGAAAATCTGTTGTAAAGTAAGAGAAATTAAGGAAGGTAAATCTAGGATTTACCTTCCTAAACAGTGCATATTGGTGACGAATAAAAGATTCAATTTTTTTCCTTGGCTCTAGGAGCCTAACCTTTGTCTTGTGCTTTTTGATAATTGACTTGATTAAAGATTAACTAAGAGAATACATAACTAACACAAGTAGGTTCACCAGAAATTATTAAGAAGAGAATTTGTATTAATCACCATCCCTCCAAATTATCAACATGGTATTGGAGCTAAGGTGTTGAACATAAGGGCTACTTCTCAACAAATACACTCAAAGAAGCAAAGACCAAAGTTTGGATTCGAACGACAAACTAGTTTGCAAGGAAGACTATCCAACTATTTCATGTGAAAATATCAACTCATTAATCTTTGGTATCAAAATATTTTCACTCAAAATATTGTTTGAAGGAAATATCAACTTCTAAAGATAGTCATTATAATCAAGGGTTCAACTACAAAAACATTGAAGAAAGGAAACCCTTGACTTCATGTTAAACACCATGTTAAACACACACATGGTGTATGAGGAAGATGAACACACACACAAGAGACTCAACACACAATGAAGGATAAGCGTGAGGCTTTCTTATTTTCCATTATACAAAGATGTACATTTATAGTACAATGGTGTGACTCTTGGTTTCACATTCCAAGGTCACTTGGACTCCATTGTGAATTTTCGCATTCCACACCTACCCATGGAGGATTGGGTGTTCCAACATCCCCCTTAATCCGAAGGGGTATCTGTGAGTCCAAGAAAAGAGTTGTAATAAAAATCTGCAAAGTATACATGGCAGCACTTGGGCTGAATCAACTCTCTGAAATGTTGGAAAAAAAGAGATGGTTTAAGGATGACCACCAACACTAGAACGCAAAACTTGCAGTTGCCAGTCTTCCAAAGCGGCAGAAGGCGCAGGCTTAGCTAGAGAATTTTCCCTCATAAAAAAAGGGATACCTTCAACCTAAAGAAGGGAGGTCTACTACCTGTGATGGTTTTAGGATTACCAACAACTCTGGAATGCTTTGAAGCATTTCCTGGAACTCAACCAAAGCTGGCAAGAAGCTAAAGGCTTCTGCTAGAGGAAGTGTTCCTCATATACGAAAGGGAGACCTTCAACCTAAAAGAAGGGAGGTCTACTACCTGTGATGGTTTTAGGTTATCCACCAACCAAAGATGATGGTTTAAGGTTGTCCACCAATCGAAGGCATGCTCATGAGCATCCGTGTCTCTGGCTACATCTCTGAATCTGGAATGACAAATTGTGGCTCAGGCTCGCTTGAACTCCTGTGTCTCTGGCTACAACTCTGAACATGGAATGAAAGATTGTGGCTTAGGCTCACTTGATCTGACGTCGAAGCTTGTACATGACCACCATTTCCCCCCCTGTCAGGGACAAGGTGAGATGATGGCGAAAACTCAACTGCAAGTTTGCTCAATATTCGTGAACATGTTCTGACATGCGACTTAAACATCTTCTTGGATGCTGATGCCCATTGCCAAGAAGCGATCCATCCAAGATGAATCTTGGTTCTTGCGGGAGGCTTGTGTCTGAAGCATCTGTCTGAAGAATGAGTGTGTCGACCACAGTGCTTGCATGGATGAAGATCAAAACAGTGATCTTTCATATGGCCAACTCGATCACAGTGTTGGCATTTTACAATCTGTTGTGGAAGTGGAACAGGATCTGGAACAGCTGTAGGTGAACTGTCATAAAGGAATTCGGCACTCTGAAATATGATGGGCTTGTTGTAGTCTGGAATATGAAAGGACACATCCTTTTCATATCCAAGACCATTTCTGTGCTTGTTGTGGACAAGCTCTTCCCAAGGTCTGATGATGGGCTTGAGAAGTGGAGGCTGAACTACTGCATCTGCATGTACATCTGCTCTAGTACAAAGAACTGAATGTGGATCAACTGCAACTTTATCTTATTTCTTCTGATGAGAGTCCTTCTCAATCTTCTGAACAGAAACAGGTTCAGAATGGTGACTCTTTTGCTGAAGTTCGTCTTGTTGGAGCTGAGATTCCAACTGCAAAAACTCGATCTTTTCTTGTGCATTTTGCAAACAATTTTGAATGTTACAAAGAGAATTCTAGCTCATTTTGATCACATCATCAACATTTGAATGAATGAGGTTATTCAACAACTCTAATGCCTCATTGATTTTAGCCATTTCAAAAACTTAGGCTCAAAAATGAAAGGGTGTCAGCTTCAACCGAAAATGCACCCATTTACAATGTGATTCAACAACAAATAAAAATGACTCTAAATAATTTCCAACTATGGAAATCTCAAAGTACAAAGTGTGCTCCTCAAATGATGGAGGGCAATCAACAATTTTTCAACAACTCAAGTACTGATTGCAGCTATGAATAAGCAATATCCACTCACAATACAATGTCAATACAATAGAATATCTCTACAAAATATGTGCAGCTGAAAACACTATGCAAGAAGCCTTTAAGGCATCTAAATGTTCCTTCAAAGAGTTGTTTTGAAAATGATGGCAAACTTGTCTTCTTATGTAAAATTCTTCAGAAAATCACCCTCTTATATATGCCACAAATCACACAATGTCAAATCTTCTCTTTTCACTATGTATGTTTACTATCCATTTGCTCACATGTCATTTCTCATTTACTGCTGTTCATTTTCTCTATCTGCTCTTTCTCTCTTCCTCTCTCTCTGCTGTTTTTTTTTTTTTAATTAATTAAAATTAATTAAAAAATAGATTAATGGGAATAATTAAAAATGGAGGGGAAGGGAATTAATTAAAAAGAGGGGGAATTTAAAAAAAGATGGGAAATTTATTTGAAATGGGAGGGGGCTTAAAATAAATCTAAAAAAGGGAAGGGAATTAATAATTAAAAATGGGAGTAATTAAAAAATGGGTAGGGAAATTTGTTAAAAAAAGGGAAATGTTAATAAAAAAGAGATTATTAAAAAAGGGAAGGGGAGTGATTTAAAAATTGAGGGAAATTTATGGGAGAGAGGTATTATATGAAAGTGGGGTCGAATATTAAAATGAGGGGATTAAAAATAAAAACAAATTTTTAAAAGGGAATCGAATGGTGGGATGGGAATCGAATGGTGGGAGGCGTAAGGGAGAGTCTGGTGAGGTGAGCGTATAAGGTGAGAGGTGAATGCAGGTGAATGTGAAGGCCATGAAGCTGTGGCAGAGGGGCGGATGAGAGGGTAATAATATTGCAGAGCGTAAGGCAGATGTGGAAGCGTATGTGCGTAGGGAGTGAGAGTTGTAGGGCATAGGGTAGTGTAGAGCAGAGACGTGTATTGAGTGAGGGAGTATTGCAGGGGAAGGGGCCGAGTTGCAGAAATAATATATATATATATATATATATATATATATATATATATTAATTTTAATTTTTTTTTAATTTTTTTATTTTTTTTTAAACAACATAGTAGAATAGCAGAGGATTTTTCCTTCCAGCAGCAGAATATTGGATAAATGCAAAATTAGAGATTTGCAGAAAACTCAGAAATCTTTCAGTGCAAACTTAGAAATCTTTCCAGTAGCCCAGCAACAGGAAAATGGACTTTAAAAATGCATAATTTTAAGCAGGCATACACAGCAGAATTTTTCTGGAAATTATAGCAGTGAAAATCCATAATCTTCTTCAAAAACCAATTTAAACAGTATCCAGCAGCTCTTCAAATTGCAGATTTTAATAAGCATAAATTGCAAATAAAAATTAGAATGAAAACCTTCAGATGGGCAGTGCTGCCTTTCTTCAAAGCCAATGCCTGAATTATGCCAATTTCTGAATGCAGCAAAAAGACTGCTACGGAAATCTATGAGTGCTTCAGATGTGCAGTGTTGCTCCCAATTTCTGAGTGCTGCCACGGATTTTGAATGCTGCTCTTCTCCAAGATAAAATTTCTGAATGCTGCAAAATCACTGCTACAAAAACTCTCCAAATACTGCAAAAATGCCAACAATTTTGCTGATTATGCACGAACCATAAACACAAATGGCTCACTCAATTTGGAGCGAGGTCAGCAATTGCCCGCTTTGATACCATGTTAAACACCATGTTAAACACACACATGGTGTAGGAGGAAGATAGACACACACACAAGAGACTCAACACACAATGAAGGATAAGCGTGAGGCTTTCTTATTTTCCATTATACAAAGATGTACATTTATAGTACAATGGTGTGACTCTTGGTTTCAGATTCCAAGGTCACTTGGACTCCATTGTGACTTTTCGCATTCCACACCTACCCATGGAGGATTAGGTGTTCCAACAATTCTCAATCACCATCAAGGAAGATGCAAGCAAATCCACTCAAGTAAGTATTCATGACCCTATCTATCAAGATGTCTTTTTGTAAAGAAAGCAACAAGCTGGTTGGATCATCAAATTTCAGTGCATGGAAGAAGATAACAGACTTGAATTGAATTGAAGACGAAGTAATAGACTATATCGAAGGATCTATTGTTCAACCTCCAAAATAATATACTTTAGCCCATGCTAAGTACATGAAGGGAGAAATTAGAGCCCAATGGATTCTCATAGAATCCATCAAATATTCTCTCATCCCTTATGTATAAAAACTAAAGATTGAAAAACAAATATATGAAAAATTGGTGGAGTTATTCTCTGTGAGTACTGCTGGAGAAGCAATCTCTCTGAGACAAGAACTACAAAAAATGAAATTATCAAGGGAAGCAGGAATCGCCCCATACTTTATGAGGATTTCTGAAATAAGAGATCAACTATAGGAACTAGGAGAAGTGATGTCTGACACTGAGATGACAACAGTGGTGTTGAATGCTCTAGCAGAGGAATGGGGAAGCTTCACTTCTAGTCTATATGGGAAGAAAGAAGCCACTCCATTCCATGATTTATGGTCTCTATGTAAAATAGAGGAAACAAGACTAAAGGCCAAAGCTGATATAGGACCAAGTGAAGAGAATCATGCCTTTGCAGCCTCATACAGGAAGAAAGGAAGATTCGGAAAATTTGGCCCTTAGAATAAAAGAAGAAATATGGACAACGTGTGATGCTTTGGATGTGATGAGCTTGGACATTTTTAAAGAGATTGTCCTAAATTTGGAAATGGCAAGAGGAAAAAAGAAGAATCCCATGTCACGTATGAAAGAGAAGAACCTGGCGCTAAAATATCTAAGAAGGAGGAAGCAAGAGATCTATATTATGATTGAGATCATATTCCTCTATAAGTGATCTCTGATTAGTTGTAAAATTTTATGATAGCATGTACATTAAGAAGCATCTCGATAAAAGAATGGAAGGAGCTCTCAATGAAAAAGCATCGAAAAAAGAAAAAAAAACTCTCTACTAAAAGTAGAGGAGTCATCAGATCAAGGGTCGTCATGGAGACAAAAATTTTGGATGTGATGACATATAGGTGAAGCGGGTTAAAGGAATGAAGCTCTTCATTCAAGAGAAACTACTACGGGATGACTCAAGGAAAAAGGTATGAGGTATGTATATATTTATATGTTGACATTGGATGCTATGAATTCATTTCATATGGTTGCAGGTAATGGACTTATGTATTTAGAAGTATGATCTATGGAAGAGTGTCTCTCGATGCACGGACTGACGAAATTAACATAATATGTCCTCGTGAAATATGAGGTGGTTGTATATGAACAAGGAACTGGAAAATGTGTAAGTTCCTGGGAATGGAGAATGCGCAAAATGGAAGAGATCATGAAATGCAGCCATGTCAAGAGGAAGTTATCATCGGAGACCAAGAAGATATGACTAAGAGATCTCCTGGGAAGATATGTAGACTCTAACGGAAGTCTGGTAAAGAAGAAGACCCTTGGAAAAACATATCATTAGGAGATGTGTCAATCTATATGAAGGATGTCGATGCCTACAGGAAGATGTCATGGTGAAAGATCATCACTAAGGTAACTTTCATTCTAAAATTTAATATGAATATGTTTATCTGGATGAATTTGTGCAGGGCTGCTAATCATGAGAAAGGATGTATGATCCTTGGAAATGATTCGAAGGAAAGCAGCAAGGCATAACAATGGACCAGATAAAGGAAGTCTGATGAATCGCTCTCTAATAGCTGCCATGACTCAGGATGGAAGTGATGGATGATATGTGCCGTATGAAGCCAAAAGGTTGGAGATTCCTCAATATCGAAATCCATGACATCGAGGACATGAATTCTTCATGAGCAGCTTGGTTACTCACTATTGTTGCTGAAGGTCCCTGGTTAAGAGGGAGCCTGATGATAAGTCTCTTACTTGGAAGAAACTTGGTAATTCCTAAGAATTAACTTAGGTACATTCCTTGTATAGGAATGAGTACATTCCCTTTTGGAATAGGTCCTCCCTAGTTGAGAGGAATAGATAGACACATCATTTTGGTCTTGGGAAGACAGAATGGAGGATTGGATAATCATCTAGCATTCGATACTCTTTGAGAATGTGTTTGGGAATTCAATATAATAGTAGTCAAGGACCAATATTATTTGAGGGCTAGCTACCCAAGAGAGGAATAGTCCAAGAAGGTCATACTTTGGAAACACCCGGGTGGAGTATGTACCTTGGAGAGACAATGACAAAGGTGTCTATAAGTCATGTGTCTTGCCAGCATTCTAGCCCATTGTCTCGTTGAGAGATGAGGTTTTTAGTCAAGGCATTGCACTAGGACAATGCTGGTTGATATGATGCTATACAGATGTGATTACCAAACATATTATTCTTATGAGATTCTTCATTTTTAAAGTGACCATGTACCTGTATGAATACCTTCCTAGTTAAGAGGGAGTGTTGAAAAGTGTAACTACGTCGGTCTTCATGATAGCTATGTAATTATGTATTTTTGTATAGAAGATGTTAATGATAATAAAATGTATTTTTGGTATATTTGTCTCATGGGTTTCATGAGCAATATTTTACTACGTAGATAGACTTATTATTAATGTCTATTAGGTTTACGTCTTCTAGGAATAAATATTTTTAGGTGAAGGATTCAGTTTATACTCTAAAGACCTTGACAACCCTCATGCAATGCTATAATCAAGTGAAGAAAATCTGCTGAAGTAACACCACTTGGAAAGTAAACACAAGTCATGTCGGCCTACATGATATAATGAAGTCACCCTAAACCATATTTGATGGGCGGCCTAAAAGGTGAATACTGCCCACTATATATAAGACAAGTTTTCAGATCATTTGAAGAAATAACCAATGGAGATAGCACACAATTGAATGTGGATTTAAGACTTACAATTGCCACAGCAAAGATGGAATATATATATATATATATAAAGGCCTCGCGTACACCACAGCAGTGATTGTGGACACCACAAATATTGTGTTAGTTAAATACGTACATCACTACAGTAAACATTATACAAGAAGGATTGTGGTGAACATTATACAAGAAGGTTTGCAGATACAGGTTAGTCTATAGTTCAGACTATTTTATAAACGTAGATAATCGGACATCTCTGAGATTATAAAGCGGATAAAAGGGAAACAGTTTCGAGTATGATCTGAGACAACAATATCCAATATAACAGTGCATATAAAGGATAACATATAGTGTAAATAATAGACAGTTCAACGTGTAGCATTCAGTGCAGATATAAGTGAAAGTTGTTCAACTAAGAATTTGACAGAATTTCAGACAAATATCAAAAGAAGAAAATTTGTTGTAAAGTAAGAGAAATTAAGGAAGGTAAATCTGAGATTTACCTTCCTAAACAGTGCATATTGGTGACGAATAAAAGATTCGAGTTGTTTCCCTAGCTCTAGGATCCTAACCTTTGTCTTGTGATTTCCGATAATTGACTTGATGAAAGATTAACTACGAGAAGACATAACTAACACAAGTAATTTCACAAGAAATTATTAAGAAGAGAATTTGTATTAATCACCATCTCACCATCCCTCCAAATTATCAACATGAGGTTGATCAAGCGAATGAAAAAAATTTTCAGATGGGTTTATGCTGATGGAGGTATGGTAGGCCAAATGCGAGGTGTGGTAGTGCGCTTTCAATCTTCTTGCAGAACCTGGTCGTCCTGGAAAGGGATTGTATTTTGATATGGTAAAACTTTACCTAATGCATGGTGAGTGAATAGGCATGAGGTGCTTCCTAGACTACAGTGGTATGGCCATGGCGTCACTATTGTTGTGATATATGGTCTACTTTGGGTGATGAGCACCATGGAGGGAAGGCTCTACCGACCAACGAGGATGCTTATCATGTGCAGGGTGAGGTGATGATAAACATGGTTGGGTGTTTGGATCCTATGGTTAATTTTTGAAGGAGAAATGATGTCAGGATATGCATAGTTTTTCTGGGACTCTATCATGCTGGGGGTAGGATGATACCTGCTCTTTGAACTTTCAATGGATGGAGTTGTGGATAGTTTGCACACTACCTACAAAAACAAATACCCCAAGTGAAAGCATATTCTTTATTCAAATATTATTTGAAAGACATGTGCTTAAAAATAAGATGAGAGAGGGCATACCTGTTAGCACTGAAAATTTATTTTTTCGGGGGTGCGAATGTGTGGTACCTCCTTTGGGCGTTATAAAGTGTTGATCATAGTGTTACAGATTGCTGTTGCCTAGGTGACCTTGGGCCAAAGACTTGATCAAACCGTATGCAATAATCAACACACATGGTAACTCAAGAGGATGAGGCAACCAGGTTCGACCCCTATTCCTAGTAGGTGTATGGTGGCTTGGGGGGGATTTCTGTGATGGGAGCGTGCATGATTGCAAGTCTAGATCCCTTGTTAGGATGGGAAATTTCCTGTGGGTGGAAATTATTCCTGGTGCAAAGGTGCCTGAATGTTTCCATTAGCGAGCATGCCTCTGGTTCGTGGTTATGGCCAGTACAAATTGTGCATGGTACCACTGTTCCAACTGAGTAGATTATGTAGGAATCAACAATAATCTTCATCCCAAATGTGGATTCTCGGAAAGGATCTATTTTAGAAGATGAGGTCTTCTACTTCCATTTCCATGTCGTTGGCTTGGGTGCGTCTATCTCTTTCGGGGAGTATGGTCTTAATGCTGCTCTTGCCACTCTTAGCTTGGGGAGATGCTCACATTTAATTGTATGATGAAATTTTGAACAAATATTGTAATAAGTACGCATGACCTTCTCATGGTTAGAGGGAAGTTTTTGTGGGGTAGAAGATACTGTGCGAAAATTGTTGGCTAGGTGCTTCAGTTCCTTGTACTGATTGACCCGGTGGTTAATCAGGTCACATAGTCCACATGTTATCCTAGGTTGGGCCTGGGTCATGCTTTGTTGGTGCGCCATCCCATTTTTCCCATCACGTCGATCTGGGTATGGGGTTGCTTGTATGGGGGTGATATACTTTCTATATCATTTGAGGAGATCATGTTCTTTCTTCTCTAATGTATGGATCATATCAGTGAGAGAACAAACTTGCGGAATAGAAGTATAGCACTGCCCACGGTGATTTCCCTAACATACTAGGAAAAATATCCTAGATATGGGGTGCCCATCGTGCATAGTTGGTGGCCTGACGGGGTACCATCGACATAACACTCCTAGATCAGGGCAAGTGGTGACCACATGATTAGGATTTTTACATAACTCACATGTTGGTCTTCTCTGTAGAGAGTGGTTGGGGGTAACTGAGGGTTCGTTGATTGGTCACTTTTCAGCTGAAAAAAAGAGGATGGATCTACTCATCACATCTTCTTGGGTTGTCGATTTGTTCATGGATTCTGAGTCTATGTCATCTTCTTGGGAGAGGCAGACTATGGTTGATCATATATGAGCTAGTTCTATGCGAAATCTAGGCATGTAGTGAAAATGGCACACCGAGTGCTTGTCACCACATATCTGACATTTATATTGGATTTCCATGTTATTGTGATATACTATATTAACTGGATACCATCGTTGGAACATTTCAAAAGCTGGGCAATCAATGATGAAATGATTGTGCTCATCATAGAGAACACAACGCTCGATGGGAGGAGGAGGTATGGTTGGTAGTCTTTCAGGAAAATTTTGTTCCTCCTGCAGGTAAAGGATGGTGCGAGGTTCATCTCTAGATGACTGGGTGGAGGGATCCTCTTGATAGGATCACTTGATGGCGTGTAAAGCATCCCTATACCACATTATTTCTGGGAAATGATGCGTATAGTTCCCATAATTTCTTCAGATAGCGCATGCGTGATTGGTACGCAATGCTTTGCCTTTACTTTTGGTGCTAGGTTCTTTTTTATGGGAACGTGGTGTTGTGATGTATGCCTCAGAGCTAAGGAGTGGTTTTAATTCATCCATTTATGGGCAGATGTGGGTAGGATGTCCTACGTCACATATGGCGCAACCTAGTGATTCCCGTTGCGTGGCGGGAGTCTTCACCCTCTTTCCTCTCTCGGTTTTCTTAGCCATAATTATCGATTTTGCAATGGGAATTTCCTTTCCAGGGATGTTTTCAACAGTTTCCTGAACAGGTGGGGCCTCCTCGGGATTGAGGGGCTTTAACCCTGTGGCAGTGATGTGTGTGGCTCCCGTCCCAATAGGGGGAACAAGGTACCAAACTGGTATTGAAAAAGATATGTTTGGTAACACCACGGTGGCCAAGACCTGCTGGGATACGAAACCAGCTGGGGGGTAGAGGAAAGGTGTTTGGGAAGTGGCATAGGCTAGATAGGATGTCGTGGCCGAGGAATTAGTGTCATTACTTCTCATGTTCATGTCCCGACTAGCCTTGGCACTTAATTTTGACATCATGTACATCAGAGCTCATGTGACATCAAGTGATGACTTAGGTATATCAGGGGGATCTCCTAGGAATGATCCTAGGATGGAAGACGGTTTGAACTGGGCGGGGCCATTTTCTTGGTACCGTGAAAGTGCATCTGCAGATGTGTCTACGTAGGGTAGAATGAGATCAGTATTTTTCAGGGGCTGCTTTTCGCTATGCGTCAATTGGTCAACAGTAACGGTGCGGTCCTCATGGGGGAACATCATAGTTTGGAAGACGGAGGAGGCAACAGCTGACATGGTGTACATATAACTCCAACCAAGGATTATATTGTAGTCTAACTGGGCATCCAAGACTTCAATGTCTATAAGGACCTTCTTTCCGGCTAAGAAGACTGGGACATTTTGGTGGAGACTGACGGGGGCCGAAGGGCGACCATCATATGCTCTAAGCGTGATGTCTGATGGCTTTAGTTCGAGTGATCCTAACTTCTTCCAAACGATCTTTGACATGATGCATGTGGATTCACCTTCGTCAATGATACATTAGTGAATGATAATGTTTTAGACCGACACTGGTAACTGGAAGGCAACCATTGAAGGAAGCCTAGGGGTGGCTTTATCTAAATAAAGGCCATTAGGCGTGTATCAGCAGGGTCGATAGCACCTAATGTAGAAAGTAATTCTTTTCATTGCTTTCGGCATGACTATAACACCTCCAAAACTGACTTAGCGGCGGGAGACTGAGCTAGATCATCCATAATGCTATAGTTATGGGTTGCTTTGGAATTGTTTCATGCTCACCTAGTTGGTCCCTTAGCCATCTTTGGAAAAGGTTCAATAGGCATTTTTTATATGGTTAAAGGTGTTGTTGGTGCACTAGTACTAGCCCCTGATGCATTGGTTTCCAGTGGGGTGTCGTAATTTAGATTATGCGTTTGAAAAAACATTTCCTCGCCAGTCATGTAGATTTCGTGGCTGTTATTTCTAGAATCATCGGGAGTTTGTTCATGCGTGCTAACTGTCCCTTGATGGGGGAAAGGTTCCTGCATGACTGTTGTTTGTTGTGAGGATACCCCTTGTCCACAGTTACTCTGTAGTTTCTTCAGCTCAAGGAGGTCAGCACAGTGGTGTAGAATTTAATACAAATTATGTATTTCTTGGATTCTCCTGACCTAAAAATTCTATGTCATTGTTAAATACAGAATCACTTCTACAAAAATATTTGCGGAAATTTAAAACACGATCACCAATTTCAAACACATGAAGAAATATCAATCACATGTAACAGAGATGTATTTACCGGGAAATCATAAAGCTAAAAACCCCACTATCATATATTATGTACTATATCATGGATCATGAAACAATCTCATACAAAACTCCAATCCAAGAGCTCTCTGTAGAATATACAATCGTCTCACACTGTCATACAAAAATTGGCAAATACATGCGCCAATTTACTGCCTCCTGATATCCTACCTCCACTGCGCAATCCCTGCTAATAAAAATCCCTAAATGAATGATATCATGCTTGCCTTTACTGCACAATCCTCGTTGGCATCTCCAATGTGTGTGTGGTTGCATGAGTGCACCCACTAATGTCACAATTGATAGTCAAACTGTCCCTTTCACCTATCTCTCAACTGAGTATCCACTGGCTCTGACATGCATGTAGTTAATAGTAGTAAATATTTAGTTGCATGTGAGACCATTGATTGTGAATTAATTAAATAATTAATTCACTGATCTCTCACTAGTGTACATTCAGTTACAACTAGCAAAATTGAGTTTAACTCACTTAACTGAGTTAAAATACTTTACAACTCACATAACTACAAATCCAACTTTGTTACAACTTCAAATCACTCAGTTACAGCTAAGTCCACTTGCATTTCCCACCAACCAACCTTTGAACTTGAAATTCCTTTAGCTAACTGGTTTTCCACTTCAGTTAACTGATTTCAAGTGCTTCATGAGAATAGATTAATATTTATTGTCCAACTATTCTTAAGGGATAATAATAGTTGACATGCATTTATAAATAGACATGCGATCTATAAATAGAACTCGCACATACATCTATAAGTATAATATTCTCACCATCTAGTATAAATAGACATCATCTATAAATAGAATTTTCTCATCCATTTTAAAAATAGACTTCCACCTAAAAATAGCCTGAGGCTCCATCCTAGGGTAGGTGCTTAATTTTCACTAGGATCATCATCTTGTTGAATCTCAACACTCTCTCTCAACAAGAAAGGGATTATCCTTCACCCTAATCCTATCTCTATGGTATTCTAGTTTTCTCCTGGTGAGCGCCTTCGTTAGAATATCTGCATCTTGATCTTCCGTAGGAATGTACTAAAGCAACATGATCTTCCGTTGCACACAATCTCTGATATGATGATACAGGATATCTATATGCTTAGATCTATCATGAAACATAGGATTAATCAATATTTTAATGAAACTCTGATTATCAAAATGAATCACTGTAGGATCTAAATGAGAACCAAACAACCCAACCAGGATATTTCTCATCCAGATAGCCTCACATGCAGCTTGAATTTCTGCCATGTATTTTTCTTCTGCTAAACTGAGTGCCACAGATCTTTGTTTCCTATTGTACCAAGAAAAAAATATAGATCTGATATTAAAGATCCCCCCTAATTTGCTCTTTGTGTTCGTTGGGTTTCTCGCCCAATATACATCTGTGAAGCCATGCAACATCACCTCATCCGTCTGTCTGTACCATAAGCCATACTTAGATGTACCCCTTAGGTATCTTACGACATGCTTACCCATCTTCCAAAAGAGCTTGGTAGGCTTAAAAATCACTTGACTAATTTGGTTCATTGCATAACATATGTTCGGTCTTGTATTCATTAAATACATTAGCGAACCCACTAAATTTTGATAGACAGTAGCATCCACTACCTCTCCAGATGTAGCGTCCTCTTTCCTCAAATTTCCTGGAAGAGGAGTATCCATGGGTTTTCAGCCCTCCATGTGAAACTTACCCAGTATCTCCCTTGCGTACTTTACTTGAGACACAAAAATTTCACCATCTCGATGCCATATTTCCAATCCAAGGAAATAATGAAGGAGGCCCATATCCTTCATCATGAACTCCTTTGCAAGGTCCTCCTTGCATGAGTGTATCAAATTCTCATCACCATTCAGTGTTAAATCATCCACATAAAGAAAAATAATTAAAATCTTACCCTCCACCACAATTTGGTATAGGTTTTCATCCGCCTCACTCTTGGTGAAGCCAAGTCTGGTGAAATAGATGTATATCTGAGTGTACCAAGCACAGGGTGCTTGCTTCATCCCATACAGCGCTCTTTTGAATCTACACACATGTGACTCATTGCTGAAGATCTGAAATCTTGAAGGTTTCTCAATGTACACTTCTTCCTCAATGATCCCATTGAGAAACGCAGTCTTCAAATCCATCTGATGAATGTGTCAACCCATCTTCACTAAGACAGTAAGGATGGTCCTTATGGAATAATACCATGTGACAGGTGCAAAGGTTTCTTCATAATCAATCCCCTAAATATGTGAGAAGCCCTGGGCAACAAATCTGGCCTTGTATTTCTCAACACTCCCATCAACAACTTGCTTTACCTTGTAGATCCATCTTGAACCTACCACTGATTTATCAACCAGCCTTGGAACTATTTCCCAAGCATTGTTCTGACAATGGATTCATACTCCTCCACCATTGCATCTACCCATGTGGGATCCTACATTGCTTCCTGAAAGGAAGATGGCTTAGTCACAATACATTTTCTCATGAGATCCATGTATCCAGTAAATCGGTCAGGAGACTGTCTTTGTCTGCGCTCTGAAGTAGGGGCTCCTACATTCTGCGCAGCATCAAGTCTTAGCCTATCAGCTTCTGTGGAATTCCTTCTGCCTATTATGATGTTTGGCTCTGCGTGAGTGTACTCCTCCACACCATGAACCTCCTCCTGTGGCTGATCCACATCTAGAGACTCATATTTTGGAACCAGCAGTTCCTCCTCCGCATGCAAGTCTAGCTCCCTCTCAAGAGACAACCACATGGCTTCCCCCTCATCTAATTTTATATCCCAACTCATAACATCCATCTTACTGTTAGGAAAATACACACAATAATTATGGGGTGTTTCTATGTACCCCAAAAATATACCAACTTTATCAGTCGGCTCCAGCTTCTTCCTGGCATTCTTAGTCACATGCACATAAACAGATAAGCCAAAAATCTTAAAGTGAGAAACATTTGGTTTCTTACCAGTGAAAGCTTCTTCAAGTGTAATCATGCCAAATAATCTATGAGGATAACGGTCTTGCACATAGACCACATTGTTGCATGATTTTTCCCACAAATGCATTGGTAGGCCTTGATCATGCAGCATTTCTCATGCTGCACCCACGATCATTCTATTCTTCCTCTCTGCAACCCCATTTTGCTGTGGGTTATGATGCGCTATGAGTTCTCTTCGAATTCCTTCTTTGCTGCAGAATTCTTTGAATTCATTAGATATGTATTCTCCACCATTATCGCTCCTCAAAGCCTTCACTCGCTTCCCTGAATCTTTCTCCACCATTGCCTTAAACTCACAGAACTTTGAGAATGTTTGATCCTTCTTCTGCATGAAGAATATCCAACATTTATGAGAAAATTCATCAAAAAAAATAACATAATACCTATGTTTTGTTGTTGAAGCAACCGTGAATGGTCCACACATGTTTGTGTGAACTCTCTCCAAGATCACTGAAGCAAGGTTCTCCTTTTCATGAAAGGTGGACTTTACATGCTTCCCCATGGTGCAACCCTTGTACTAATCTAACTGATAAAATGTTCCCATTGGAAGTCTAGTCGATATTTGTTGCATGACTTTCAAGGCTCCATGATGAAGATGGCCCAATCGCCTGTGGCATAATTCGCCCTCATCCCGGCTCACCACTTTGTCTACCATGCCCATCATGGCAGCACAAACATCTACCTCCAGCTTGTAGAGATTCGTAACTTGAATCCATATCCTCTTGGCTCGACCCATTGTTTTATGTCGTAGGAAAGCTTTTCAATCAATGAAAACAACGTCATAGCCTCTGTCCTACAACATCGTGACTGAGACCAAGTTTTTCTTCAGACCTGGAACATGCATAACATCTTTCAATTGAAATGGTTTACCTGACTACCTCTCAAAGGTAATGGTACCAATTCCGGCCACACTGTATCGTCCATCGTCACCCATCTCTATATGCATTTGGAGATATTTCTCCTCCAAGTCACTGAAAAGCTCCTTATCTCCCGTCATGTGGAAGGAAGCACCACTATCAAGATACCACACCAATCCCAATTCACTTGACACCATGCATGCAATCAAAGAGAAATCAAGTTCAAATTATGAGGTAAGGGCCTCACCAGCTACAGCTCTAGCAGCCTTCTTGTTCTTCTTCTTCTGTGGGTAGTTAGTGGCGAGATGCCCATGTTTGTGGCAGTGAAAACACTTCACCTTGGACAAATCCAGCTTCTTGCCTTTAGACTCAGATTTTGAATAGAATTTATTCCCTTTCCCTTTCCTTTCCTTAGCAGCCAAACCACAATCCTCTTCATCATCATGATTTGATGAAGATCCAGCTCTGGTGTTCCGCCTGAACTCCTCCTGCACTAGATCTAACCACAGTCATTCCAAATCTGACAGTTTTTCCCGTCTGTTGATAGAGAATTCATAATTTTTCCAACTCTTAGGAAGTCCCAAGGGAGCCAAGCTCACCAAATCATCATCAACAATAATGATTCCCACACTCCCCAGTTTATCCTGACATTGGAAAAACTTTGTGAGATACTTTGGAATATTTTCACCCTTTTCCATCTTAATATTTATGAGTTTATATTTCAGCGTCAATTTACTATGGTCATTGTTTCTTTGGAAAAGATCCATAAAAGACTTCCACATCGCATATGGATTGGCTTTCCCATGAAGGCTTGAGACAATGTGGTCTCGTACACCTTCCAACAGAATCCTTCTCACCTTCGCTACTTTATTTTGATATGCATCAAGTAATGCAACATCCATCGAAGTGGGCTTAGGAACATCAATGTCAATGAATTCCTTCAAGCCATTATCTTCAAGCACCACCTCCATCCTGTTCTTCCAGGAAATGTAGTTTGAGCTTCCCTCGAGTGCATACTCTAGCTACAAGCCATTGAAAGCCATTTCGATGTTTAATCAACTGCTGCACCAAGAAATTATTGCAGCAAATTCGAATTATTTCCACCAAAAAAACTCAGCTCCTGCTTCAAAATGGAAATATTATGTGCTCTAACACAATGTAGAAATTTTAATACAAATTATGTATTTCCTAGATTATCTTGATCTAACAATTATATGCCATTTTTAAATACAGAATCGCTTCTACAAAAATCTTTGCGGAAATTTAAAACACGATCGCCAATTGCAAACACATGAACATAAATCAATCACACATAACATATATGTTTTTACCAAGAAATTATAGAGCTAAAAACCCCACTATCATATGTTATTTATATATCATGTATTATGAAACAATCTCATACAAAAATCTAATTCAAGAGCTCTCTGTACAATATACAATCATCTCACACTGTCATACAAAAATTGGCAACTACATGCACCAATTTACTACCTCCTGACAGCCTACCTCCACTGCACAATCCTTGCTGATCACAATCCCTGAATGAATGAGATCCTTCTTTCCTTGACTACGCAATCCTCATTGGCATCTCCAATGTGTGTGTGGTTGCATGAGTGCGCCCACTAATGTCACAATTGATAGTCAAACTATCCCTTTCACCTATCTCTCAACTGAGTCTCCACTAGATCTGACATGCATATAGTTAATAGTAGTAAATATTCAGTTGCATGTGAGACCACTGATTGTGAATTAATTAAATAATTAATTCACTGATATCTCACTAGTGTATGTTCAGTTACAACTAGCACAACTGAGTTTAACTCACTTAACTGAGTTAAACTACTTTACAACTCACATAACTACACATCCAACTTTGTTACAACTTCGAATCACTCAGTTACAACTAAGTCCACTTGCATGTCCCACCAACCAACCTTTGAACTCGAAATTCCTTCAGCTAACTAGTTTTCCACTTCAATTAAATGATTTCAAGTGCTTCATGAGAATAGATCAATATTTATTGTCCAAATATTATTAAGGGATAATAATAGTTGACATGCATCTATAAATATACATGTGACCAATCAATAGAACTCGCACATACATCTAAAAATAAAAAATCGTCTATAAATAGAATTTTCTCACCATATATAAATATACATCATCTATAAATAGCATTTTCTTGTCCATTCTAAAAATATACTTCCACCTAAAAATAGCCCGAGGCTCCATCCTAGTTTAGGTGCTTAATTTTCACTAGGATCGTCATCTTGTTGAATCTCAACAAATGGTGACTGTAATAGTCGTACTTACCACAGATCGAAAAAGAGTGGTTTGTTCGAAGAGGTGGCCTTTTGTTCTGCCTTTGGGAGTTTCTTGGCTCCTAGTTTTAATTTCGGTTGGAGTTGCCTCCAGCCTAAGATCACGGAGGGCATTGTTGATTGTTGGCCCCTGTCCAGGATTTCCTTTAAGCTTGCTTTTCCCTTTTTTCTTAACCACGTTAGGAGGATAGTTTGGATTCTCCTCGTGATATGGTTGGCGCGGTTGGTTTTGGGAGGGCTGCACAAAGTTCTCCTTTGCATTATTCTGCATGGGCGGGTCTTGTGCTAGGGACTGGGCATATTGTGGTCCTTGGTTTGTAAATGGTTGTTGGGGGGGATCTCTTTTGTCAGCATTTATATGTGCATACTGGGTCCCCTAAGCTGGAGGATAGGGTCCTCCACGCTAATGGTGCTATGAAGATGCCCTACTAGTCAAATTTTGCGGAGGCATGTGATGACTTTGGTAACCGAGTTGTGGTACGTTCTGGGTAGAATAATACGTGTAACTGGGGTATTGAATGTTGTTGCTTGGGTGACTTTGGGTCAACGACCCAATTAAACTGTCTGCAGAGTTCGACGTGCCTAGAAATTCTTTTTAAGTTTACAAGTGTGGGGCATTTGGCAAGATATTGTAAATATACCCTGATTGGGTATAAATCAGCTCAAGCTGTTGGGCCTTACTAATGGTGTCCTCTTCAGATATGGGTTTTTGTTGTGCCACATCCTTCGAAATCTCTGCGGTGAGATTTTTCAGGAAGAGGTATAACAGTACTCAATCTTCGAGTTTGGATTTTTCACAAACTACGATGTCGCCTCCATTCGTGAACATGGTCCGAGATATGGACGGCGAGGGTTTGCGTAAAGTGGGTCAGTAATTATATTCTGGAATCATGGTGGATGGGTAACTAAAAATAGGTCAGGAACAGAGTGGCGAGGGTGCTAAAGGTTCCATGTGTAGAAGAGGGTTTCTCCACCTTCCATTTCGCTGCTACTCTGGTTAGAGTGCGTTTAAATAGTCTTAGTCGAATAGCATCATCAACGATGTTGTTTGACAAACACCACAGGTGGAAAGTCATAACAGGACTTATGGGGTCTTCCTCTTGCTTTCCTTTGAACTTTGGAATTTCCGAAGGAAGATTTGTGTGCATGGGAGGCGATATGGCGTTGTGTGAAATGGGATCGTTTGTCAACTTGGTTAAATTTGGTATATTTAACGAAGCTAGAAAAGGTGACTGCGAGGTTCTAGTCATTGCGACTTGTGAAAACACAATGTTCTAGTTAGGAATATGGTTTTTCTGCGACGTACCCTGCTGTGCGTTCAACTGGCTTCCTGAATGGGTAGCACTTCGCTACCCTATAGGGGTTGTGGCAGGAGTGGTGTGTGGTGATCCTGTCGAGGTGCTCACCGACGTGACGTTGGGAGACAAATTAGGGTTTCCAACTAAATATGCCCCAATAAAGGATGAACCAATAATGGTGGCCATGTTCCGTCTTTGACACCTAAATGGAGAAATAGTTGGAACCCCTCCCGGTAATGGGGGGAGGTCCAAAAGACGTCTAGATCGACGAGGTCCGGAAGGGTCCATTCTGGCATCGATTAGGTATGGCTTTAGAAATATTTAAGAGGACAGATATTATAATCAAAGAAAAATTTAGATCACATACATAAAACAAAGAGAAAATAAAATGAATTTTCCCTTTAGATTAATCCTATGTGATTAGTCAATCAAAAATATGGTTTTTGTTTGTTTGTGTATGATACTCAAATCCTACAAGACCTAATCTTCCTCACACACTCAAATGTAATTGGGCCTTGAGAAGATATCTTGTGAATGTTGGCACAATGTCTCGTAAGAGCTGGCGACGCCCCCAGTCAACCAAAGAAAATCCACCAAGGTAATGGTAGAGGATCTACTGCTTGCCTGTACCATAACTTATAGGGAAAGGATGCCCTAATTTTGGCCACTAAGCACCACCATCCCACGTGACCGTTCGATTCTCAGGCTTCTTGGTATTTCAGCTAACAGTACCGAGTATCAGCAAGGTCAGGTATCCCCAACTGATACCACACACACTACGCCTGAGCCTAACCCCCTCTGAATCGGGTCTCTGTCATGCTCGGGTTTTCTTTTCTGTGGGCTGATAGGTGGATTTGAAATTTCCCTAAACAGTCAACTTCTATGTTTCAAGATGAATAATTTTCAAGGTGGTTTATTGGATGCATACCCCCTTGATCCTAACTTAGACTATAGATTATTTTGTGGCCCTTGTGGGGAGAATTTAGTGAGTTTAGGTAAGTTAGTTTTAGGTGTCTTTGCTTTTCTTAGGGTGTGGATATGTGTGAGAAAAAAGTGAACAAGCACATAGTTTGAACGTGTGGATATGCGATGATTCTTTTCAAAATCCCCTATTTAAACTATGTTCTATTGCTCCTTGCTCAAGATAAAAACATGCGCGAATATGGGCCGCTTTCAATTTTTCCTAGTTAATATATGTGATCAACTATAGGGAGATGGTGAGTTGTGAATAGAGAGTGTTCATATGCTTTCCTATGATCACCATAGGGTGCAAAGGAAACAGATATTACTTTCTCTTCTATCGAAAATTTGATCTTGGTCCCGAAATCCTAGTGCAAAAATTGAACTAAACTAATGACTTTTGCACTAGAAAAATAACTAGCTAAGCATGCGTGGACTTGGGTCACTTACTTTGGCTAATTACCCAAGTGTTTTGGTACCTAAATTTGCAAAACATAAATTATTTCGTAATGCAAGTTAATTTGCCTCCTACTTAAACTATATGTTAACTTTGCAAAAATCAACTTGAAATAAAACTAACACCTAGACTACTAAAAGCAACTAAGAGTGAGCTTTAGCAAGCTGCGGGGCACCTCGACCAGTCCTGGAAGATGTATTATAGGCTTCCACTCACTCTTTACAAGCAAGAAAAGATGGAATTAGTGGAGAAAATTCCAATTCTGTTTTCTGCGCACAAAAGGCTGAAACAGGCGCGAATTATGCATGTAGGTCACCTCTGAACACGCGCCTTGGGGTGTGCATGTCTGTGAGAAATTTGCACAATTTTCCTACAGAATAGTTTTTGGGAGCTCTTCTGCTTCAGTCTATCACTAGGGTTAACCAGACAATTAAGGAGAGAAAGGGGGCAATTCCAGCCCAACTCCACAACAAAGACGGAGGTCTCTGCAAAAAGGCACAACTACATAAACTTGGAAATAAAATTTAGTGGAGTCACCAATCCTCTGTTAGTTTTTTTGGTGAATGAATGTAAAAAATCACACCAACTAAAGGGGGGTGGTTTTTCCCCCTTAAGTTATTGGTCACAGGCAGAAAATAGATGGATTCAAGCAAGTTAGTGGAACATGCTAAAACATAAACATACTAGATAGAGAAATAGCGTGCATATTCAAACATAAATCTACACTAAAACTAAAACTAATAAAAAAAATCTCTAAATAGAGTAAAAAAAATTCAATAATCCAAACGGTGGCTCTTACATCCCCTCTTATTGAGTGCTAGTAGGAAATGAGGATGAAACTTTAACCCACTTGTCAAGGGGTCCTTAGAACTAGCGGTTATAAGTCCTGATGCAAGGATGTATTTACTTCCGAGCTGCCTTGGTGCAAAGTCTCCCTTTCTCTACTATGGTGGACTGGAGTTGTTGGATGGCCAACAACTGTGTCCCCTCTATCTCTGCTCCGGATCACACACTACTGGTATTTTTGGGGGCAATTCTGGCCAGCATAATAATGTGCTCTCATCTTGTTCATCTCTTGGTGGCCTTTTATAGGAGAATTCAAATCCTCCTTCCCTCTCTTGGTACATTGTGGATAGTGACCCAAGAGAGGAGGGTGATTCCATTGTGTGCCACATTTATTCCATTGTGTGCTCCCTTGAGGTCCTAAGGAGGCTTGGGCAGTTGTCCTTAGGTGGCTTCAAGTGTGGAATCAATGTCTTGGAGTGTGCCTTGTGGTCCCAGAAAGTGACTTCCGCCACTCCCATGATTGCGCTTTTTTTAGCAAAAGGCGTGCAAAGGCGCATTTATCGAAGAATTTTGCACGAAAATTCACATTTGACTGGTTCTTCTTGTATGCAATTTTAGTTTTCCTTTCATACCTTAGAGATTTTAAATTCTTTTAGATTCTCTAATGTCTCTTAGCAATGTAAATCCTTCTGCCTAACATTAAATAATGTCACCTTTGCTTGTATGATTTTCTAGTGATAACATACGTGATCTGAACTATGTTTAACTGATCTCATCTTATGTCTTATGTTAGACATTGGTTTAAAATAGGTTTCAATATCTTTTTTTTGTATAACCTTGTCCAATTTTATCAGTGAATCCTCGAATGAATGGTAGATAATATTTATTTTTAGATTCTTGTGATATCGTTGTTGGGGATCTTACTCCATTTTTGTTTCTAGTTGTTTTGATGGTCTTCATGATGTCCTTATTTTTATACCCAATTCTTGAAAAGACCCTTCTTAAATAATTAATTTAACATTTCATCATTCCTATTTCATATTGATCTTCCCACCAATGACCCTCAATATTCATGTGGTAGAACACCTACATCTATAGCATGAGCGGGATGTCACTTACCGTAAGAAGTAATTATCACACCTAACTCAAGCAACCAGCAACCATTGGCCAGATGGGTGGGAAAGATAGATGCCAACTGGGGTATACTTTCCATATACCAAGATAGAGGAGAAACATCTTCCACCATATGGGTGACAGACAGGGATGATACCATATTGTCCAAAGACCCCTCAACCTTAAGATACCTACATCTCAATTCCTCAGCTTGGGATCTCAAACAGGGGGGAAGATATGGCTCAGTTTTCTCAATCATCCATGATCTCTATAGATCATAAACATATCAATGTGCTCATATCTAGTATAGGCTTAAAAATCTCACTGAATATCTAAATCTCACTTCCTCATATATTAACAGTCCTTTGATTTCTTATTCATGCAAGAAACTACATCAAAATATTAGTTATAATAATTTTTTTCCATAAATGGTACCTTATTCATCCTCCCTCTCATGGAGGCAGCAACCACAAACCTAAGATTTTCTCATACAACATCATTGTCTCAACACAAGGATATATCTTAGTCCCAACAATATACATCATAATATATCACTATCATAACCAAAACCTACTAAAAAAATTCTCCAAAGATCTTCCTCAACCAAATTGTCTGAAATCTATCCATGGTTGTAACCACATACTCAACGTCGGGCATGCTTAAAGCTACAAACTTTTATTTCTTGCTCATCAAAATTTCATGGTAGATCCCAAGCTAAAGCAACACCCAAATGTACTATTTTTGTCAATAATTCTTTCCAACCCAATCATCATTAGTGTATCTATGAATTCATACATCCCTGGAAGTATATCTAAGACCAATATTGATCATCCCATGCAAATATAAAAAAGGTGATTGGAGAAAACCCAATGTGTATGAAGAAACTTAATCATAAATTGACTCAGATCATTCTCCGCACATCAATGCTTTAATCAATTGTTAGTTTCCATGTCAGGTTCAACAATAACTCTACATAACTTCTTGAAATTTAATTGCATAGGAATTTCCAAGGTTTTGTATTCCACCATGCCAAATAAATCTATGACATATTTTCCTTTTCCAAAATTATAATCTCAAAAAGAAATGCATCATGCCAGGGCCTCCCATCTCAATATTAGAGGCCAAATCCCTCTTACTTTGATCATCAGAGATTTTTTACCTACCAAGAATAGATAATCAATATATAAAACCAAAATCAAAGTAATACCTTGGACCACTTTTAAGTAGAGGTTTGTATTGACGCATCTTCCAGGATATACCAACTGTGAATGCAGACATACTAGGCATAGATCTTGCTTCAAACCATACAATTTTTTTTGTAAACATAATACTTGACCAAACCAATTTCTTAGCCTTAAAAAATTAATACTATGAAATTTATTCTATTTATCAAACCAAAAATAATATCAAAGCAATAAAAGTTTATACCAATATCACTAACTCTTTGGACATGGTACTAGGAAGAGACCACACCCAAATACCATGTTACAACCTTGACTATTTTTTTTTGTTAGAAACTATCATCAAGAAATATTAAAATTCATAAGGCCATCCACGTAATCATGGTATTAATTATATACATCAAGGATAAGTCGTATAAGTTCCACCAATTCATTGTGATATTTCTACAATAAAAATTACTACATACTAAATCACAATTGTTTACACTACAATCAATGTTCCAAATGTCAATGATTCCAATACATAATCAATTATTTCTACATAGAATTGACATTCCACATCAAGTAAAATCATTGTTATCAAGAACCAAATCTAATAAAAAACATAACTTGTTATCACAGTGACTTAATCAATCCACAATCCAAAACATATATATGAATTGTCAAGAAACATGTCATAATTCCAATACTTCTCATCTATATTAAGTCAAGCCAATAAGCCAACTGTTTTCAAACACTTGCAATTGTTACCAATATTTTCATATACTAGCTCAAATTATAAAAACAAATAATATGTTGATATGCATATTTCAGTCCCCTACAAACATAAGTTTAGTCAAGAAATTCACACTCTATAATAAGTCAAATATAGTGTAGATCTTAAAACATCCCTTCTCATAAAACTCTTTAAAATATGCTCTATGTCTATAGGTTTTTCATACTCCTAGTGTGCTCTTCGTATCTTGCCTAATATTTTATTTTTTGTGTCCTACAGGTTCAATCGCACCCATAGGCCTTCTTCCATGTGGTTTTGAGTCTTATAAGCACACTCTTAAGCCTTTCTTCCAACAGTTGAGTCTTGGACTAGGATAAACCTGCTTTGACTAGCTCAGAACTTGCCAAAACATATTCAACAACATTATATGTTTATTCATGTACAGAAACCTTCCTTCAATAGAAAAGAATATTCTTTTCAAATAATAATATGTGTTAAAATCTCATGAAGAGTTTCCCCCTATGAATGAGAAACCACTTCAGTCATTAATGAGTGACATCAATAGGTATATTATAAATATCATGATGCCATCCTCCATCCTTAAAACTATCATTTTATCGCATTAATTCACATTTTGTGTTATATTATGCTTAGTAATAAGAGTAAAAGGTGTTTGTCATTGTATGTGGCCTAATGTGGTTTTTCAAGAAAATGGAGCATTTTTTAGGTCTTTAGTATGAAGGGGATTAATGGAGACAACAAGGATAGAATCTAGCGGGACTTTCCACCTCCTTAACTCCCTAAATTAGTTTGGGATCACAACACCCTCTCTCATTAATTTGAGTTCATTGGAAGCTAAGCCACTACAAATACAAGTGAATCTAAAGAAGTATAAGATCCACCATTTTCGATATCAAGGAGGCAATCACTCTTATTTTCAAGGGAGCTTTTATTATCTACCCTTTTGTATAAATAAACAAGATGAAGATCTCATTAGGATTCAAGCCTTGTTTTCAGCTAGGTGTATCTATTGAGCTCAGAGCTTGACACTTTCATTTTGAACTTTTATCTGATGTATAAGACTTTTACTTTATGATAATGAGAATTTGGTTATTAAGTTGCATATGAGTTAGTTGCCAGGATATGGGCCCAACCCAGTCGCTTGGATCCCTCTTTTTTATTTTTATTTTGTTTTTATTTTCAATTATTTCATATCCTTATTTCATTTCAGTAGAGGTTATGCTATAAAAAATATGTGATTGGAAGCTTCTACATCACCTCTCTTGTGGGAGAATGATTGGAAGGATCCTCAATCTCAGTCAAAAATATTGTGTTTAGGATTTCTTGGAAATGGATGAATTTTAGTTTCCCTTTTGTATAATTTTTTTATGTAGCTTAGAATCTAGTTCAGTGACTTGAGGAATTTTATAAGCATAAAGTAGATGTTATTTAAATTCCACTTATATTTCCCATCATATTTATTATTACTGTGTTAATGATCAATGGATGCATGTGTGTGATTGATTGCAGGGTTGTATTAATCTGCAGGGAAGGGCACCTCTTTCACCCCCATCTTGGACTTCTCCATCACCTTTTTTCATCTCTCAATCCTCTCTCCAAAACCTTTTTTCCACAATCATTTTTCCTAGTAACTTTAGGACACCTTGGGCATTCATCCTAGTGCAAGACAGACCTCTAAGAGGTTGTGGGCTTGGCTAGGAGGCTTACCCAACCTTCCTTCACTCTCCATAACCTTGATCCACCTCTTTTTTCCTTCAAGACTTCATCTCCACCCTAAAAACACCCTCTTAAGCCCTCATGTAGCATTACAAGTCCTCATGTAGCATTACAGGACCTCCTACATCAACCTCCTCTAGCATGCATGTAGCACCACTTTTCGTCACCATATTTTCTCTCCACTTCAACTTTATCTCAATTGGGATAAATAATTACCTTAAAATTTGATTTGATGACCACAATAAGCTACTAGACTACCCCAACCACTCCTTTTCCTCACTGCAAAAAGAGAGTAGAAATAGTCTTTCAAATTACAAGCAATTTACAAGTTCAATTTTTTATTTTGCAACAAGAGTGAGTAGATAGATGATACATGTAATTATGAGATTAGTTTGAGGAATGATGCAAGATAGAGAAGTCTTCTTTCTACAACTATACTATATTTCTTTCCCCTTCATGAAAATTTAGTTAGAATTTACAAATTGAACAAGTATCAATTCTGCTTTGCTAGTTAAAATCAAATTTTCAATTATACTTTCATCAGCAAGGTTTCATTATAGAAAAGTAGGAGGGATGGTCTCTGTACAACCTTATCTAATATCATAATTGAGGTTGGCATGAGTAGAATCCAATCTACTGTGCATATAACATTTTCACCTCTAAGTTTTTACGAACCTTGGGTTGATAAATAGAGTTTAGGGGCCCTTGGGAGTTGCAACGCTCATGGTGCAATACCAAGGCTCACTAGTCATCACTATTTAAGACATCAACAAATATATCATAATATTTTCATGCATCAACAAAATTGTTAGATCATGAAATTCAACTATATGCATCATATTCATAACATATTAGCATCACTACTTCATCATCACATATGAACAAGAAATCAAACTTTCATCAAGGGTTAGTGTCATATAATTAGGGAAATTAGCATTTGTATCATACAACTTCACTTCTTTAGCATATTATTCTAATCATCAAGTTAGTGCATCCAATTTTCCTATTAGTCAGAATTACTAAGCTTATCAAAAGCTAACCAATGTCAATACGAGTATCAATATTATTGACACACTTTTATCCTCAGGGTTATCATGCTTATCACAAGCATTAACAATAATATCAAGTTATCAAAATCAATGTTTCTAGCCATATTTATAAAATCGTGATATTCACCATGTCTAATAAAAATGTAAGATACTTGTTAAATGTCAAAGCACCAATTTGTCACATGTGCCAGAAATCAGACTTAATTTCATATGCATGCATGAAGGTGATATTCTTGTCATACCTTACGGCTTACCTTACCTTCCTATATTACCACTAAAATAATACACCATACATACCTTGTAGAATTCATATATGTGTACAACTTGTAACACGTATTTTCCTTTGGCAGCTGAAGAAGTTTCCTCAAGTACTTATTTCCTTTTCAAGCATCAACTCTTCTCTTCCTACCCTAGATCTCTTTTCTTTCACATTAGATGATCCTTGAGAAGTATATTCTTTTCATATCTCATCTAGAGGTTATAAGTATTCATATACTCAAATATTCATGCAAGAAGTATGATAAAAACAATATATCAAATCAAGAAATAACATAAATCTAAATGGTAATTATCTCACAACGAGAAGTGATCATCCCCCTCTTGAACAAACATTCAAGAGTCATTACTATCCATTGTCCATATAACACTGTTTCCTTAATATATTTCAAAAAAATTCATTAGAAACTAGACCTAAATGAGACTATCCCATCTAGGGTTACATCAAACCTGTCACAAATTCTATAACACCTTCACACCAATCATGCTAGGGTTTCTATATTTAATCTCTCAAACCTTTGTCATAATATAGGGTTTATTCCAAACCCTAACCTCATAATATCCATCAAACCATAGTAACTATATTTCCTAGGGCTTCCATCAATGGTGTCTTCATAGGGGTGATCTTAATGACCTTTCTTCAGCCCAACTTTGAAGCCATGTTAATTTTTCTCAAGGATATATAGTTCTTTGCTTTAGATAATTTCATTTCATTATTGAGACATTGAATTAACCCCACAAAATTATTACATTTTTCAGCAGCATATGAAATTATATAGAAAGAACAATAGCATTATCAATGCAGTGGAAGTCTAGATCGGGGATAGTGTGTTGGAAATGCGGAAAGAAAGGACACCTAAAGAAAGACTGTAGATCTCGAAAGGGAAAAGAAGGAGACACACAACAAGAAAATAATCATGAAGAAAATGTGACAGGTCATGATGTGTTACAAGATGCTTTTATTCTTTCTTTCGAAAATGTTACAGATTCTTAGGTTGTAGATTGAGGGGCCTCATTCCATGCCACACCTGATAAGAAATATTTTCATGACTATGTTCAAGGAGATTTTGGACAAGTATGTTTGGGTGATGATAAACCCTGTAAAATTGTTGGAATGGGTAAGGTTCTTGTAAAACAACAGAATGGAAACCAATCGCTATTAAAGGATGTAAGGCATGTTCCAGATCTGAAGAAAAATCTGATTTCAACATGGAAGTTAGGCGGTGAAGGTTGTGTGACAACCTTCACAGATAAAACCTGGAAAGTCACCAAAGGATCCCTGGTAATAGCAAAAGGTGAAAATGTTGGTACATTGTATTTATGCAATGGTATTTCTAACTTTGTTAATGCTTTAACTTCCAAAGGAGCAGATGCAGCATTATGGAATCATAGGCTCAAACACATGAGTGAGAAGGGAATGAAGATTCTTCACTCAAGAAATTTGTTTCCAGGTTTGAAGAATGTTGATTTGGATTTCTGTGAGAATTTCATTTATGGAAAACAGAAGAGAGTCAGATTTCTCGTAGTTGGGAAAGAAAATAAGAGCGAAAAATTAGATCTTGTGCATACAGATGTATGGGGACCTTCTCAGGTATCATCTCTTGGTGGCTCTCGTTATTATGTTACTTTTATTGATGATGCAACTAGAAAAGCTTGGATATATTGTACTCAGAATAAATATGATGTATTTGATAATTTCAAGAAATGGAAAGCTTTGGTTGTGATTGAGACAGGAAAGAGGTTGAAGTGTCTCAGATCAGACAAAGGAGGTGAATATTGCAGCAAATAGTTTGATAGGTACTGTTCAGAGCATTGAATTCACAAAGAGAAGACAGTTCCAAGAACACCACAAGAAAATGGTGTGTCAGAAAGGATGAAAAGAACAATCATGGAGCGTGCAAGGTGCATGAGATTGCATGAAGGATTTCCTTTACAATTTTGGGTAGATGTTGTAGATACTGCTGTTTATCTAATAAACAGAGGGCCTTCAAGTTCCTTGGATGGTGGTATTCTAGAGGAAGCATGGACAGGCAAAAAGGAAAACTACTCTTTTTTAAAGCCTTTTGGTTGTGAAGCCTTTGTCCATATTAATAAAGAAAATAGAACAAAGCTTGAGGAAAAATCAAAGAAATGTACCTTTATTGGATATGGTTTTAATGATTTGGTTATCGCTTATATGATTATGAAAATCAAAAAATCATTAGGAGCAGAGATGTAATATTCAATGAAAAGGTCTTGTATAAGAATCCGTTGCAGGAAAAGAAATAGGAAAAAGAAAACAAAGAATACACAGTTCTTCATGATGAGATCACAGAAAAAGTAAAGGTGCTTGAAATTAATAATAATCAATAGCCACAACAACAAAAACCACCACAACAACAACAGGCACCTCAAACAACTGAAAGTGGTGTCAGAAGATCTACCAGGATAAGTAGACCCCCTGAATGATACTCTCCTTCATTATATTATTTATTGTTGACTTATTCTGGTGAACCTGAATGTTATGAAGAAGAAATGTAGGTTGAAATCAGGGAGAAGTGGGCGCTAGCCATGGAAGAAGAGATGGAATCCTTAATGCATAACCAGACTTGGGACTTAGTCAGGTTACCTGCAGGTAAAACTACATTGCAGAATAAATGGGTTTACAGGCTGAAGGAAGAAGATGGAGGAAAAAAGAGGTACAAAGCTAGACTTGTGGTGAAGGGGTTTGCACAGAAGAAAGGTATTGATTTTGATGAAATATTTTCTCCTGTTGTTAAAATGAATTCAATCAGAACTATTTTAAGTCTTGTAGCAGCGGAAGATTTACATCTTGAACAGTTAGATGTAAAGACAACATTTCTTCATGGAGATTTGGAGGAAGAGATATACATGCAGCAACCAGAAGGATATGAGGTAAAAGGGAAAGAAAAATTGGTGTGCAGGTTAAAGAAGAGCTTGTATGGCTTAAAACAGGCTCCAAGGCAATGGTATCTAAAATTTGACAAGTTTATGTCTGAACAAGGTTATACTAGATGTCACTCTGATCATTGTGTTTATCTGAAAAGGCAAAATGATGGCAGCTATATTATACTGTTATTGTATGTAGATGAGATGCTTGTTGCAGGGTCTAACATGCAGGAAATAAATGTGCTCAAAAGAAAATTGGCAAATTCATTTGCAATGAAGGATTTGGGAGCTGCAAAACAAATCCTTGGTATGAGGATAACTAGAGACAGGAAAAATCGCAAATTAACACTGTCTCAGAATGAGTACATACAAAAGGTGTTGAAAATATTTAATATGAAGAATGCAAAACCAGTTAGTACACCTTTTGCTAGCCATTTCAAACTTAGTAAGGAGATGGGCTCCAAGAACCAAGAAGAAATGGACTACATGTCTAAAGTTCCATATGCATCAACAGTTGGAAGCTTAATGTATGCAATGGTCTGCACAAGGCCGGATATTGCACATGCAGCGGGAGTTGTAAGCAGGTACATGAAGAATCCAGGAAAAGAACATTGGATGGAACTAAAATGAATTCTCAGATATTTGAGAGGTACCACAAATCAAGCATTATGCTTTGTTGGTTCAAACATTGATCTACAGGGATATGTTGATGCAGATATGGAAGGTGACAGAGATAACAGGAGGAGCACTACAGGATATGTATTTATTGTAGGTGGAACAGATGTCAATTGGGTTTCAAAAATCCAAAGTGTTGTTGCACTTTCAACAACAGAAGCAGAGTATGTTGCTACTACAGAGGCTAGTAAGGAAATGATTTGGTTACAAAGGTTTATGGATGAATTGGGTAAGAAGCATGATATGAGCATGTTATACAGTGATAGCCAAAGTTCCATTCATCTTGCAAAGAACTCATCATTTCATTCTAGGACTAAACATATACGGCTCAAGTACCATTTCATACAGTCAGTATTGGAAGATGGACAATTGAAGCTGGAAAAGATACACACTAGCCAGAATCCTGCAGATATGCTAACAAAAGTTGTAACCAGGGAGAAACTAATAATATGCTCAGTTTCAATTGGTCTTCAAGGATGACGATGAAGATGAGAAACAACCAAGTCCAAAGAGGAGTCATTGTCCAGCAAATGAAGCAGCGGTGGAGTTGCTACAATCAGTCTCTAAGTGGGACATTGTTGGGTGTGGAGCCAGATTATCTTGTTTATTTTGTATCACATTGCTTAACCCCTATACCTTAATGGGGGTTGCAACGCCGCCCATAATTAAACACTACCTATGGGGTCCAGGGGGGGCGACTCTGACTTTATGGAGCCCCCCCCTAGTGGGGGGTTTCAGGGGCAGCGCCCCCGAAGCTAAAAACAGATGTGAAATTGCCTTGTAAAAGTATAGTAATTTCTAGTCAATCTGGGATGTTCATTAGGTGGATGATTTGACAGTAGAAGTTATGTTTAGTTTAGGGTTTTTTTCCCTAGAAGGAAACCCCTCGCTATGTATGAGGATATTGTATTGTGACTGTGTATTGTACGTGTATTATCAGAGTGAGAAAAAGATAGGGAGACTGTGAGAGAGAACAGAGGATATTACAACAGATTTGATGTATTTTGTGTCTCTTCATTATGCTGGATAATAGAAAGGAAGTACTAGATGTTTGGTGTGGACGTAGCCCAAACTGGGTGAACTACGTATATTTGTGTCGCTCTGGTTTTATGTGTTTTGTGTGCTTGTGTTTTCCACATATTTTATGTGTTTCATTGCTCTGTAATATTTAATTTTCTAGCAACTGGTATCAGAGCCGAAGGTCTATTTGGCTGATAAACTCGCAGGAAAGAAGGGTTCCTGGTTCGAGTGGGAGAAATGGCGGAAGATGGTAAATTTAGGGTCGAGAAATTTCACATCCAAAGCTTCCCGCTGTGGAAGATGCAGATGGAAGATTATCTGTATCAGAAAGGTCGGTACCTACCATTGAGCGGAAAAACAAAGAAGTTGACGACTATGACAAACACAGAATGGTATATTCTTGATAGAAAGGCACTCGGAATAGTACGGTTGTGCCTCACGACATCGGTAGCCTTCAATATTTCGAAGGAAACAACAACAAATGGTTTGATTGAGGCGTTGGAAAAAATATATGAAAAACCCCCAGCCTCAAACAACGCATTTCTTATGAAACGTTTGTTTAATATGAAGATGTCGGAAGGTGGATCTGTTGCAGACCATTTAAATGATTTTAATACAAATACCAGTCAGTTATGTTTTGTAGGGGTAAAGTTTGTTGATGAAATTAGATCTATGTTATTTTTGTTCTCATTGCCAGAAATTTGGAATGGTTTAGTTATGGCCATTAGTAACTATGTCTCTAGATCTAGTACTTTAAAGTTTGATGATGTTTCCGGTGCTATCCTTAGTGAGGAAATGCGATGGAAAAGCTCCGGTGAGACATCGGGTAATGCTTTGAGTGCAGAGTCTAGGGGAAGTAGAATGGAAAGAGGAAAGAGCTCGGGATATCACAGTAAATCAAGGAAAGTCGATCCATGTCTAGATCGGGGATAGTGTGCTGGAAATGTGGAAAGAAAGGACACCTAAAGAAAGACTGTAGATCTCGGAAGGGAAAAGAAGGAGACACACAGCAAGAAAACAATCATGAAGCAAATGTGACAGGTCATGATGTGTTACAAGATGCTTTGATTCTTTCTTTTGAAAATGTTACTAATTCTTGGGTTGTAGATTCAGGGGCCTCATTTCATGCCACACCTAATAAGAAATATTTTCATGACTATGTTCAAGGAGATTTTGGACAAGTCCATTTAGGTGATGATAAACCCTGTAAAATTTTTGGAATGGGAAAGGTTCTTGTAAAACAGCAGAATGGAAACCAATGGCTATTAAAGGAGGTAAGGCATGTTCCAGATCTAAAGAAAAATCTGATTTCAACAGGGCATTTAAGCGGTGAAGGTTGTGTGAAAACTTTCACAGATAAAACCTGGAAGGTCACCAAAGGAGCCCCGGTAATAGCAAAAGGCGAAAAGGTTGGTACATTGTATTTATGCAATGGTATTTCTAACTTTTGTTAATGCTTTAAATTCCAAAGGAGCAGATGCAGCATTATGGCATCATAGGCTCGAACACATGAGTGAGAAGGGAATGAAGATTCTTCACTCAAGAAATTTGTTGCTGGGTTTGAAGAATGTTGATTTGGATTTTTGTGAGAATTACATTTATGGAAAACAGAAGAGAGTCGGATTTCTCAGAGTTGGGAAAGAAAAGAAGAGCGAAAAATTAGAGCTTGTGCATACAGATGTATGGGGACCTACTGAGGTATCATCTCTTGGTGGCTCTCGTTATTATTTTACTTATTGATGATGCAACTAGAAAAACTTGGATTTATTATATTCATAATAAATCTAATGTATTTGATACTTTCAAGAAATGGAAAGCTTTGGTTGAGATTGAGATAGGAAAGAAGTTGAAGTGTCTCGGATCAGAAAAAGGAGGTGAATATTGCAGCAAAGAGTTTGATAGGTACTGTTCAGAGCATGGAATTCGTAGACAAAAGATAGTTCCAAGAACACCACAAGAAAATAGTGTGTCAGAAAGGATGAACAAAACAATCATGGAGCGTGCAAGGTGCATGAGATTGCATGCAGGATTTCCTTTGCTATTTTGGGTAGATGTTGTAGATACTACTTTTTATCTAATAAACAGAGGGCCTTCAAGTTCCTTGGATGGTGGTATTCCAGAGGAAGCATGGACAAGCAAAAAGGTAAACTACTCTTTTTTAAAGCTTTTTGGTTGTGAGGCCTTTGTCCATATTAATAAAGAAATTAGAACAAAGCTTGAGGAAAAATCAAAGAAATGTACCTTTATTGGATATGGTGTTAATGATTTTGGTTATCGCTTATATGATTATGAAAATCACAAAATCATTAGGAGCAGAGATGTCATATTCAATGAAAAGGTCTTGTATAAGAATCACTTGCAGGAAAAGAAACTAGAAAAAGAAAACAAATAATACATATTTCTTGATGAGATCACAGAAAAATTAAAGGTGCCTGAAATTAATAATAATCACCAGCCACAACAACAGCAACCACCACAACAACAACAGGCACCTAAAACACCTGAAAGTGGTGTCAAAAGATCTACCAAGATAAGTAGACCTCCTGAACGATACTCTCCTTCATTATATTATTTATTGTTGACTGATTCTGGTGAACCTAAATTTTATGAAGAAGCAATGCAGGTTGAAAGCAGGGAGAAGTAGGAGCTAGCCATGGAAGAAGAGATGGACTCATTAATGCATAACCAAACTTGGGACTTAGTCAGGTTGCCTACAGGTAAAACTACATTGCAGAATAAATGGGTTTAGGAGTTGAAGGAAGAAGATGGAGGAAAACAGAGGTACAAAGCTAGACTTGTGGTGAAGGGGTTTGCACAGAAGAAAGGTATTGATTTTGATGAAATATTTTCTCTTGTTGTTAAGATGACTTCAATCAGAACTATTTTAAGTCTTGTAGCAGCGGAAGATTTGCATCTTGAACAGTTAGATGTAAAGACAACATTTCTCCATGGAGATTTGGAGGAAGAGATCTATATGCAACAACTAGAAGGATATGAGGTCAAAGGGAAAGAAAAATTAGTGTGCTGGTTAAAGAAGAGTTTGTATGGCTTAAAACAGGCTCCAATTTAGTGGTATCTAAAATTTGACAAGTTTATGTCCGAACAAGGTTATACTAGATGTCACTCTGATCATTGTGTTTATCTGAAAAATCAAAATGATGGAAGCTATATTATATTGTTATTGTATGTAGATGACATGCTTGTTGCGGGGTCTAACATGCAAGAAATAAATGTGCTCAAAAGAAAATTGACAAATTCCTTTGCAATGAAGGATTTGGGAGCTGAAAAACAAATCCTTGGTATGAGAATAACTAGAGACAAGAAAAATCGCAAATTAACACTGTCTCAGAATGAGTACATACAAAAGGTGTTGAAAATATTTAATATGAAGAATGAAAAACCAGTTAGTACACCTTTTTCTAGCCATTTCAAACTTATTAAGGAGATGGGCTCCAAGAACCAAGAAGAAATGGACTACATGTCTAAAGTTCTATATACATCAGCAGTTGGAATCTTAATGTATGCAATGGTCTGCACAACGCCTGATATTGCACATGAAGTGAGAGTTGTAGGAAGGTACATGAAAAATCCAGGAAAATAACATTGGATCACAGTAAAATGGATTCTCAAATATTTGAGAGGTACCACAAATCAAGCATTATGCTTTGCTGGTTCAAACATTGATCTACAGATATATGTTGATGTAGATATGGCAGGTGACAGAGACAACAGGAGGAGAACTACAAGATATGTATTTACTGTATGTGGAACAACTGTCAGTTGGGTTTCAAAAATCCAAAGTGTTGTTGCACTTTCAACAACAGAAGCAAAGTATGTTGCTGCTACAGAGGCTTGTAAGGAAATGATTTGGTTACAAAGGTTTATGGATGAATTGGGTAAGAAGCATGATATGGGCACATTATACAGTGATAGCCAAAGTTGCATTCATCTTGCAAAGAACTCGACATTTCATTCTAGGACTAAACACATATAGCTCAAGTACCATTTCATACGGTCAGTATTGGAAAATGGACAGTTGAAGCTGGAAAAGATACACACTAGCTCTGCAGATATGCTAACAAAAGTTGTAACCAGGGAGAAACTGAGAATATGCTCAGTTTCAATTGGTCTTCAAGGATGACGATGAATATGAGAAACAGCCAGGTCCAAATAGGAGTCATTGTCCAGCAAATGAAGCAGCAGTGGAGTTGCTTCAATCAGTCTCCAAGTGGGAGATTGTTGGGTGTGGAGCCAGATTATCTTGTTTATTTTATATCACAGCACTAGACCCCTGTACCTTAATGGGAGCGGCAACGCCGCCCGTAATTAAACCCTGCCTGGGGTGTCTATGGAGGGTGGATGTGACTTTATGGTGCCCCCCCCTTGGCAGGGGGTTTCGGGGGCAACGCCCCCGAAGCTAGAAACAGATGTAAAATTGCCTTGTAAAAGTATAGTAATTTCTAGTCAATCTGGGCCATTGATTAGGCGGATGATCTAACGCTAGAAGTTTGTTTAGTTTAGGGTTTTTTTCCCTATAAGGAAACCCCTCGCTATGTATGAGGGTATTGTATTGCGGCTGTGTATTGTACGTGTATTCTCAGAGCGAGAAACAGATAGGGAGACTGTGAGAGAGAACAGAGGATATTACAGTAGATTTGTTGTAGGTTGTGTATCTTCATTGTGCTGGATAATAGAAAGGAAGGATTGGCTGTTCGGGGTAGACATAGCCAAAACTAGGTGAACCATGTATATATGTGTCTCTCTGGTTTTATTTGTTTTGTGTGCTTGTGTTTTCCGCATATTTTATGTGTTTCATTGCTCTCTAATATTTAATTTTCTAACACGCGAACCACTTCATACCTATGTGAGCCAAACCAAATAAAGAAGAATGATAATATCCAAATGAGGGTCAGTTGAATTGTATTTATAACCATTCAAGGGTGTCAAATTTCCTCTTAGGCCGACCTATCCTTTTTCTGAACATGGTGGTTTCAATATTAAAATATTTTTTCCTTTACCAAATTAAATTATTCCAAGGGCTAATAGAGGTCTTCCTTGAACAGTAAGATTTTCCAAAGGAGGGAATGTGTCCCTGAGCTATCAAAATTAAGAAATTGGATAGTTTGTAAGGTGAGATTAGGAATCTTAAGCCAAATACCTTTCATAATGAAAATAGAAGTGGAGATGGTGTTGATAATTGGCTGCTTTGAATCAAAAAGTATTTTCAATTACATAGTTACTCATATAATTTGGAAGCTAGAATTTCCATATATTATCTAAAAAGGAAGTATTTAATTTTGTGGGACCTCGCAAAGCATGTCAAGAAAATTGATGAGAAAACTATTTCTTAGAAGCAATTCAATAATTTTAGCTACAGTATCTTTAGAGCACTACCATGATAATAATATGAAATAGCTCTTTCTACTCAAATTGGTAAGCATGACCATGTAGAAATATGAAAGAAAGTTCTTGGAGTTATTGAGGTGTATGTTGTGTTCTTCATTTTTGTGATCAATTTTAATGGAAAATAGTTGCAGAAAATTCATATGTGCAAACGCAATATGAATGGTTAATCTAACCATAAATAAGCACCAGAAAATAAGAAAGTAGCAGGTAAAATATCCGTATGTTACATTGGAATTTGTCAAATCCATGGAAGAATGATTGAGTCACTAAGGTTGAAGGGATAAAGTGAATATGGACCATTTACATAAATATATCATCAATATGGTTAAATTCGATCATATCAACCAAGTTCAAACAACATCAAAGGGCCAAAAATGATATATAGGTGCATAGAGAAAGTTGCGAGAGAGAGAGAGATCAGAAGAAGGTCAAAATGTTATCATAATTAGGATGCATATTCTACAAATATATTTCTTTGTAATATTGTTATAGTTTCGATTATGTAATGGGAGTTTTAGATGACATTCTGAACAGATCCCCCAAAATATTTATGGATCCATAATTTTAACATTGGACCGACCTAAATATATATAGATATGAAGGAGATTGTTGTGGGGATTTACATATGAGTTTATGAATGAATGTGATTGTAAATGTGTGCCAAATTTAAAATATTAATATCTCATATTAAATTTTATGTTATTCATATGTTTTCTCCTTGCGCAAGTATTATTTACTAGATCTATGAATGTTAATGGGCCTTATTTATATTTTTTCAAATAAACTAAACTATCTCACCATCTAAAACCCTAAATATCACTTATAAGTCTCAGAATTCCTCAATTCAGACCTTCTACCCTTGTGGAAGATTGAGAATGTTGGAATAATTCTAGACTACAACGAGCCCTTTGTTGGCACCCTATGATCAAACCCAAGGTCTCCTTAATCCAAATTTCTCTCCAATAAATGGTTATGTTGCTAGGACCCAAAAATTAATTTTGGTTATAACATAATGGTGATTAATATTATTAAAATTATAATTTAGGAATGGTGGGAAGAGAAGATTGATTCATTTTTTCATCAACAGGCTCAATTATGACAAAAAAACATAGATTGGGTCAGGGATGAGATTCTCTTTGTAGAGCCCGCATGTGATCAATATGATATCTTTTGATGGAAATTCCCTAACGAATTGTATAATTGGTTGATTATATTGTAGCATACATTGGGAAATAGAAGTGTTGGGAAAATGTTTAGGAATTGGACCACAGACGATCTAGCTACTTTACATTACTTGGACTATGAACTGAAAGGAGCTACTAAATTTTCAGTACAAGCCACATTAGAGGGATATATCATTGAGTTTTATATAGAGAATCACTAGTCATATTCTAAGGTGGAAGTAGTGCTTAAGTACAGACTAATAGGATGATTTTTAAAGGATATTGTTGTGTGGATTAATTTTCTTATGGTGGAAGAAAGGTTAATTCTAATTCAAAAATCCAATATGGTAGTGTAAAACCTTTATATTGGAGGTAGGGTTCTTGGGAGAGGTGTTGGTTAGCTGTGGAGGATGGAAACAAGTTATGATGGAAGAGGAGGAGCTGCAAAAGGCACAAAAATTTAGAAAAATTAGGAGGGAGCGAATATATTATGAGTGGTGGAAACATAAGTTACATGATATTACGAGAAGATGACAGGAGTTGCAGCAGATACGTGAAGTGTTGAGAAATATGAGGTTGTGGTGAGGAGAGATGAGCAGTCTAGAGTTATGGAATGATATAGTAGGAGAGGGATAAAATTCTAACATAGTAGGAGGAGCTATAAGAGATGAGATGTAAGATCATATTAGGATTTGTTAATCCCATTAGGAATCAAATGGAATTTGAATGCCACTAACATCAGGACAGAAGGTCGTGATGGTTGATCTAAATACTCTTGTAGATGAGGAGATGCACTTTTCCATGAGAATATTATTTTATGAGAATGATTAATCCCCTACAAAAAGTGGTCTGCAAATTAGTAGTGTGGTTGGATCTTTCACTACCCTTCCCCTTGTACCCTATCAAAATATGGTAAGTTTCATTTCCAAATTATTCAATAATTTGAAGTTTTATAGAGTTCATAAGGCATATGTTGCTGGTATTTCTAGTACAAATAGTCAATCGAGTTCCACAACTTCTTCTCAATCTATTTAAATTGGCTTTATATTAGTTCTACATGCTCATCCTTCACTGGTTGGGAATGTTGTTGGTTCATTTACTTAGTACCTTGAGTTTCTAGGTCAAGGAGGTGAGGATGTAGAACAACACAGGTACCTATGAAAGTTATTTGGAGGTATAGACAAAATCCTAATGATTCCAAAATGACTGAGATTTAGACCATGTTGAGAAATAGATCTCTTTGGTGGTTTTTCAAATGGTCAAAAATAGCTCAGAATCTACATTTGTATCTAGTTAAGAAAATAATTAATTAAGTAATTCAAGTTGCCTCACTGGCCGAGTTATGAGACATTAAGCAATGTGAGGGAGAAACTACATGGGAATTCATGTAGTGGTTCAAATATTTTGTTGGGAAGTTGACCTATCTTATTCATCCACACAATGAAACATATTGGTTCATTAACGTGTTGTTGTCACTAACCAGAATCCCTTTAACACAATAGAAGATTGATATTATACATGATGTGTTAGAGAAGGCTATAAATATAGAAGAAATGGAAATATATCCTCATGATTTTAGAGCGGGTTCTACTTCCATCAATCCTACTCTAATTGGTTTGCAGCATCAAATTGTCGACTTAACCGAAAGGTTGAAGGATATGAATACTGCCAGACCTAGTTGAATGTAGGTATGGTGTACCATATGTCATACTGAAGGGAATCATGTTACAGAATTCTCAAGTTTATGAAGTGCCGGACTATCTACTATACCTACAAGACCACCTCCTCCACATACAGGACCTTCTAGAGGTATTGTGTGTGTCTTAACAAGTGTTCCTTTCCAGGGACATAGTCAGCTCCACATATTTTCTAATCAACAAGGTATGTCTAATAATGAATATTGTGAAATTTGTTGTACTTATGGTCATTATCCTTGAATTTGTCCAGTGTTGTAAAAATATTGTAATGTTCCCAATAATTTTTTATGTGATTTTTTTGGGTCTCTCATTCATCATAAATACTAGTGAAAAGCCTTGGATGCTCTGGTTGATTTTCTAGACCATTTGTATTTTGATTTAATGAATCCCCTCAAGGAAGACGAGGTGGTGGATATAGAGGAGGAACAACCAAAGTCAGAGGTCTAGTTAGGTGTTATAACTATGACCAATAAGGTCATGTTGCTCGAGACTTTCCATTACCATGGAGGCCTCCATGTTCTCATTGTCGAGTGAATGCTCACACTACTGAATATTTTCCTGAGTCGATTAATCGATGGGAAGAGCGCAACAGGGAAAGGGGTACTAAATTTATTAATGTGGAACCATGAGAGCCTGAATCAATTCTACATCCTAATATTAATAGTATTACAAGAGGACGTAAGTGGACATGAGTTGATAAATATGCACCTGAATAGCCAGCTATAAAAAAATTCTCTTCCCTGAGAATGTTGTATGATCCACACTTGTAGAATGGATATTATAAGGATGATGAAAAAATATTTAGGCAATTAATGTCTTCTTATAGTCATTAAGTTGCATAGCAGGAGAAGAGATAATTTAATATGTGCCTTGATCCCCTTAAGAGACATTCCAACCTATCATGGAGTGGTTAAAATTATTTTTTTGTAGTATGAGTTATGAACAATTGTCTAGTTATTTGTCGAAAGAATATAATAATTGTTGTCAAAAATGAGGAGTTATTAGAGCACCCCATTTTCAAAAGCTTACTAGAACGATAAGTAGAAAAGTTTGCCACAGCAAGCGTAAAACTAGGAGATATTTTTTTATTGATGTTAATATTGTGGGGTACCAAATTAAAGATACCATGTTGGATCCGGGTTCCTATTTTTCTGTGGAAGACTTGGGAAGAATTGGAAAAACCCAAGTTAGTATTCTCTCTAATATATTGTGTATGACCAACCAATACTACATTCTCCCTATTAGTCATTTGGAGGATGTATGTTATGAAACAAACTCCAAAAATAGAATAAAAGAGAGATCAATGCCTTATAAATAAGCCACTTCGAGGGAAAAACCTCCTTTACATTACATAAATGAACAATTCTTGGTTGATACAAATGAAAAAACCTCCTTTCTATATATACGGGTCCATGGGGTCACAATATAATCCTAGCTGACCTAACAATAATAATTTTAGGGCGCAATAATAACAATATGGGGGTTACAGGGGTACAACAATGACGATAAGGGGGCTACACTAACAACAATAAGGGACTATACTAGTAATATAGGGACCTAACATGTCCCTCCCCTTCAAAAAAGTGTTGTCCTCAACGCTTGAGTAACTATGGATGCTTCTGTATAAAATTCTCATCTTCCCATGTTGAATCTTCAGTGGGTAAGTTCTTGTTTTTGTGACTGCTTTAGGTTCCAATATGATTTTTCCTTCATCATTAAGTTCTTGAAATATTGTTTGAACTGGAATTTTGTCACCTATTGATCTGAAATTGTGTGAACAAAGTATTTCTTATACAGATATTCACAGTAGGGGCTTTTACTGGTTATTTCACCTTTACTAGAAAGGATGAAACCAGAAGTTTATGGCCCTCTTACTGGCTCTGCCTAAAGAAATATAATGTAAACAATAAATAGATCTGATCAATGAAAGTATTTGTTTATGTGAAAAGTATTCGTTAATCAAAATTTTATGTGTGAATAAGCAAGTTCAAGCATTCTGCAATGGAAGTAATGTGGTTTGAAGTGAAACTAATGAGTTGTGATCACTGTATAAGTATGATTGGGAAAAGTGGACTTATGAAAAGTTACTGTTTAATGTAGTAAAATCTAAAATATAACATCAAAAATGCACAGCATAACAGTAAGCATTTGTTTAAGCAGTTCACCCCTCTTTTGGGCTACCTCTGCTGGGTCCAAAAGCCTCTAAATAGGCTTTTCCCTCTTTCATTAATGCTCAAATTAAGAATTACACTATGTAGAAAGCCTTAAAAGGAAAAATTAGCTACAAATTCAGAACAGAGGACTGAAATCAGTATAAATCGACTATTCATTCACCTCCAATGGATGAGTATAGTCCAACACAGCTGATCTTTCACCAGGCCCTGGTGGCTTCACAACCAAAATCGTTAATAAAATCACTAATAGAGTGCCCTAATGGCTTTGAAACCTATCCCAACAACTCCCGAATGCTTCAATACGCTGAAATAAAAAAAAAAAATTCACTTCAATTGGACTTCCCTAAAGGCCACTAAGGCAGATAAGGCCACTAAATTAGTGAGTGGCGCCAAAACAGGCGGAGTATCCAAATTTATTCATGTGGTTAGGGCTTGTAATAAATATTACGGATTTTTGTTTTGAGTCGATCACATGTATGAACGGTGGTAATTAATATAACCACATCCGTTGGGTTTGCGCGCCGATGCGTCTAAGCCATGGTTCCGCGCCATAGGGTTCCATGAGAAGGGGGCTGGCCCCTTTACTACCCCACCCAAACAAATCATCAACTTTAAATACAAATCCGTTTCCATGGTTTAATAAGTACCAACGTGGCCCATTGGTCAGGCCTCTCCGTTGCCATCGCCCCGACCTGGTTTCAAATCTTGTCATGACCATAAAAAAAAAATTAAATGCCTTTTCATTCCACCTTGGGGCCACGTGGCGACCTCCGGGCTAGCCACGTGGCACCCTGTGATTGGCCACCTGCAAAATATTCCACAGAATATTCCACAAAATATTCTGTGGAATATTTCACAGAATATTCCCAGAATATTTTGTGGAATATTCTTTTTTTAATAAAAATAATTTTTTTATAAAGTCAAATTTTGGCCATTTTTTTCACTAAAATTCACAAACTTCAAAGCTGAATATATTTCTCATACGACATCGGTTTTCAGTGTTGTTTGCGTCTACAGTATATTTTTTCCGAGCTCTTTCCAGTCGATTTAGTTTGGACCAATTCTGAGCAACTTCATTTTTAAGCATTTTTCTACAAGAGACTTGATCTCCTGTTCACACCTCCCAAATGGGAAGCTTTTGGACCCCAAAAGCTCTCTGACTAGTGAAACTGATAATGTGGAGACTGATTCTCCACTCTTCCACCCTTGAATAACTGAAATCTACCTGATTTCATCAAATGAAGCTTTTGAGAACATGATAATCTGTCTCTGGAATTAGCTGATCGACCATTGCTAAGATTTACGGAGTCATGATGAAAATTATTAAAATTTGCAGAACAACAACTGTAATCTGCAGAAAACAAACTTTTTCTACACTGATCAAACTTCCCAGAAGACTTAAAATAACTTTCACCTTGCAAACTGTTCCCATGGTGAATTCTACCATTCTGAAACCAAATTTTTCCCATGTTGAATTGTGTGTCCTCCTTGCTTGCATTGCTTTGCTTTGACACTTCATTCTCTGCATTGGCTGACCCAAAAGGTAATTTGTGCAACATAACATCATCTTCTTTCAAAGACAAACTGTTATCAAACTGAGACATATTATTAGCAACATCATAAAAAGGCGAATGCTCAAAATCTGGTCGTTTCAACATTAACAAAGTTAGACTTTGACTTGCATTAACCAGTCTTTTCAAGTTCAACTGTGTCAATAAAGTGTGCAGTTATTGCAAAACGCAATATGCACTTCCTTGAAACTTTCAAATTGGCATCCTTGCATATCCATCCAAGTGGATAAGGCTTCGGATGTGGAATGGTCTCAAGTTTAAGCTGCTTGACCAAGTCTTCGGATATAAGATTCACTTGTGACCCACTATCAAATAGTGTGTCTATTTTGGTATGTTTTGAAATTACCCTCACATGGAAGAGCTCTATCCTCCTCTTTTCTTCATGAGTGTCTTTATGTCAATTCAAAGAGCTAGAACTGGGAATTGTGTCTTGCACCACTTCTTTCCCCTTAATGTTCTTTAAAACCATGGCTATGATTTTTGTCTCATCTCTTGAGTCTGACCCTAAGTCTTGCTCAACTGTTGCTACAGTTTTCCTTTTTTCTTTGGTCTTTTATTTTTCTGGTTTCAGTTCAGGATGAAGCTTCCAAAAATGATCTTCATCATGACTTGTCTTTGAACAGTTCTTGCAAAAGAACTTTCCTTTTTCTTTTCTTGAATTTGCAATTCTTTTCTTTCCTTTGTTTTTGAAATTACTATCCTCATCAAAAGTATTCTTTCCTCTAGCTTCTAAATGTGTAGCTTGGACACAGACTTCATCTAAGATGGTAGGATTAAACATTAGAATAGTATGTTGTAGGTAATTGTGCAAACCTCCTAACTTTGTAAGTCTACCCCAAGTAGAATTGCTCTCCTTCTAAACTCTTGGGTATAATCTTGCACTTTTTGACCCTTAAGTTGCCTAAAATTTTGCCAATTCATAATTTCTTTCTAAATATGAGCAAGAGGATAAAACCGTTTCTTAATAGCAATAATAAACTCATTCCAAGTTAGAGTTATCTTACCATGCTTTTGAATTCCCTCCCTAGTCTTGGCTTCCCACCAAACCAAAGCTACTCCATCCATTCATAATGAGGCTAATTGGATTTTTGTGTCATCATCATGCAAATTCCGAATTCTTAGATAGACTTCCAGCTGTCTAATCCAATTATCCAATTTTTCTGCATTCACATCACCATTAAACATCAGCAACTCAAACTTCACATCAAGCTTTAACAAATGATTTTTAGAAAAATTATTTTGTTTTATGTTGATTAACAAAAGTTGAAGGATTATGTGGAGGAAGAGGATGACGATGGAGATGAAGGATCACCATTTCCTCCATTCCTTTTCTTAGAATCATCCTTGTATTTCTTCCCTCCTGAAGAATCTCCTTCTTCTCTTTGGTTTCTAGACCCTTCTCCAACAATCCTATCATTTCTCTCCTGATAGAGGATCCTAACCATCTCAGTCATGTCTAAGAAAGCTTTTCTAAATACTCTTTCTTCTTCCTTGGGATCCACTTCCTCATGTACTTCTCCTTCTTTGGAAGACATGTTTGTGGTTGGTTCTAAGGCTAATGAGGATGAAATGGAAGGTGGAGATAATGGCACCCTAGCCCTCCTTGGCTGAGGATTATCTTTTTCTCTAACCAATTGACCTTCCCCTCTTTTCAATTTCAGCCTAGTAAGCATCAAATTTTGCAGAATAACACAATCTTCTTGCACAAATTTCACAAACTCTTAAGAAAAACCTAAATCTCTGATACCAATCTGATATGAAATTGTGTGAACAAAGTATTTCTTATACATAGATTGACAGTAGGGGCTTTTACTGGTTATTTCGCCTTTACTAGAAAGGATGAAACCAGAAGCTTCTAGCCCACTTACTGGCTCTGCCTAAAGAAATATAATGTAAACACTAAATAGATTTGATCAATGAAAGTATTTTTTTATGTGCAAAGTATTCATTAATCAAAATTTTATGTGTGAATAAGCAAGTTCAAGTATTCTGCAATGGAAGTAATGTGGTTTGAAGTAAAACTAATGAGTTGTGATCACTGTATAAGTCTAATTGGGAAAAGTGGACTTATGAAAAGTTACTGTTTAATGTAGTAAAATTTGAAATATAACAACAAAAATGCACAGTATAACAGTAAGCATTTGTTTAAGCAGTTCACCCCTCTCTTGGGCTACCTTTACTGGGTCCAAAAGCCTCCAAATAGGCTTTTCCCTCTTTCATTAATGCTCAAATTAAAAATTACACTATGTAGAAAGCCTCAAAAGGAGAAATTAGCTACAAATTCAGAAACAGAGGACTGAAATCAGTATAAATCAACTATTCATTCACCTCCAATGGTTGAGTATAGTCCAACACAACTGATCCTTCACCAAGCCCTAGTGGCTCCACAACCAAAATCGCTGATAAAATCACTGATAGAGCGCCCTGATGGGTTTGCAACCTGTCCCAACACCTCCAGAATGCTTCAATACTCCAAAATAAATAAAAAAATTCGTCCCAAATGGACTTCCCTAGCCAAAATTATGGCTAACTGAAGTTTTGTCCAGTTACCCCTTGAAAAGCTCCACTAAATGTGGAGCACTGCCAGATAGCTCCGAAAAATATGGGGCAGTTGCTAAATTTGGGCGTTCCTCCATATTGACCACCAGTTATGGGGGCTAAAATATAGGCCCATACAACCGCACTGATCGGAGATTAGTTTAAAAAAATCCAGTTTTCCCGCACCCGACGCCTTCTAATATGCCCACGTCCCTATCCATAACGCACCATAAGAAAATTCAGGCTTTAAATATAATTTTGTGCGCATGGTTTAATAACACGCACGTTTGGCCCAATGGTTAGGCCGCCCAGCTTTGAACGTGCCCACCCGGTTTCAAATCCTGCCGTATGCAAATAAAATTTTAAAACACACTTTTCATTCCACCTTGGGGCCACGTGGTGGCCTCTGGGCTGGCCACGTGGTGCCCTGTGATTGGCCACTGCTGGAATATTCCACAGAATATTTTATGGAATATTCCACAGAATATTCCCAGAATATTCTGTGGAATATTCTTTTTTTAATAAAAATAATTTTTTATAAAGTCAAAATTTGGCCATTTTTTAACTGAAATTGGCAAACTTCAAAGCTGAATATCTTCCTCATACGGCGTTATTTTTCAGTGTCATTCACATCTACATGATTATTTTTCCAAGATCTTTCCAGTCATTCTAGTTTAGACCAATTCTGAGCAACTTCATTTTTGAGCATTTTTCTACAAGAGACTTGATCTCTGATCACACCTCCAAATGGGATGCTTTTAGGACCCCAAAAGCTCTCGACCTAGTGAAGCGATAATGTGGGCGATTCTCCACTCTTCCACCCTTGAATAAATAAAATTTACCCGATTTCATCAAATGAAGCTTTTGAGAAAATGATAATCTGTCTCTGGAATCAATTGATCGACCATTGCTAAGATTGACAGAGTCATGATGCAAATGATTAAAATTTGCAGAACAGCAATTGTAATCTGCAGAAAACAAACTTTTTCTACATTGATCAAACTTCCCAGAAGACTTAAAATAACTTTCACCTTGCAAATTGTTCCCATGGTGAATTCTACCATTCTGAAACCAACTTTTTCCCATGTTGAATTGTGTGTCCTTCTTGCTTCCACTACGTTGCTTTGACACTTCATTCACTGCATTGGCTGACCCAAAATTAATTTATGCAACATAACATCAAATTTTTTCAAAGACAAACTGTTATCAAACTGAGACAAATCGTTAGCAACATCATAAAAAGGCGAATGCTCAAAATCTGGTCGTTTCAACATTAGCAAAGTTAGACTTTGACTTGCATTAACCAGTCTTTTCAATTGACTTGCATGGAGTAAAGAAGATTCCAGCTTCTTTTTGTGAGCTCTCACAATGTACTCTTTACCACCTTTAAACAAGTGATGCTTTTTTTCATGGCGATGAAAGATAGCCTTCCTATCAAATAAATAAGGACTTCCCAAAACAATACACCGAAATATCATCTGACTTTTTTCCCCCACTCCAGGTTCAACTATGTCGACCAAGTGTGCGATTGTGCAAAAACGCAATATGCACTTTCTTGAGACTTGTAAATTTGCATCCTTGCATATCCACCCAAGTGGATAAGGCTTTGGATGTGGAATGGTCTCAATTTTTAATTGTTTGACCAAATCTTCAGATATGAGATTAGCTTGTGACCCATTGTCAAACAGTATGTCAATTTTGGTATGTTTTGAAATTACCCTCACATGGAAGAGCTCTATCCTCCTCTTTTCTTCATGAGTATCTTTGAGACAATTTAAAGAGCTAGAATTGGGAATTGTGTCTTGCACCGCTTCTTTCCCCTTAATGTTCTTTAAAACCATGGCTATTCTTTTTGTCTCATCTCCTGAGTCTGACCCTAAGTCTTGCTCAACTGTTGCTATAATTTTCTCCTTTTCTTTGGTCTTTTCCTTGTTCATGTATTTTTCTAGTTTCAGTTCAGGATGAAGCTTCCAACGATGATCTTCATCATGACTTGTCTTTGAACAGTTCTTGAAAAATAACTTTCCTTTTTCTTTTCTTGAATTTGCAACTCTTTTCTTTCCTTTGTTTTTGAAATTACTATCATCATCAAAAGTATTCTTTCCTCTAGCTTATAAATGTGTAGCTTGGACACAGACTTCATCTAAGCTGGTAGGATTAAACATTAGGATAGTATGTTGAAGGTAATTCTGCAAACCTCCTATGTATTTTAAGAAGTTGTCTTGACTTTGTAAGTCTACCCCAAGTAGAAGTGCTCTCCTTCTAAACTCTTGGGTATACTCTTGCACATTTTGACCCTTAAGTTGCCTAAAATTTTTCCAATTCATGATTTCCTTCTGAATATGACCAAGAGGATAAAACTGTTTCTTAATAGTAGTAATAAACTCAGTCCATATTAGATTTATCTTACTATGCTTTTTAATTTCCTCCCTAGTCTTGGCTTCCCACCAAACCAAAGTTGCTCCATCCATTCTCAATGAGGCTAATTAGATTTTTGTGTCATCATCATGCAGATTATGAATTCTTGAATGGATTTCCAAATTTGTCAATCCGGTTAATACGAATTTTTAAAATTTCACATCACCATTAAACATCGGCAACCTCGAACTTCACATCAGGGTTTCATAAAGTTTTAAGAGACGTTTTGTTTTGACGCAGGCGATTGAAGTTGAAGAGGATGATGTGGAGGAAGAGGATGACGATGGAGATGAAGGATCACCATTTCCTCCATTCCATTTCTTAGACTCATCCTGTCTTTCTTCCCTCTGAAGAATCTCCTTCTTCTCTTTGGTTCCTGAACCCTTCCTCGACAATCCTATCATTTCTCTCCTGGTATAGGATCCTAACCATCTCTCATTCATGTCAGCTTTTCTAAAGACTCTTTCTTCTTCCTTGGGATCCATTTCCTCATGTACTTCTCCTTCTGCGGAAGACATGTTTGTGTTTGATTCTAAGGCTAATGAGGATGAAATGGAAGGTGGAGATAATGGCACCCTAGCCCTCCTTGGTTGAGGATTATCTTGTGCTCTAACCAATTTACCTTCCCCTCTTTTCAATTTCAGCCTAGTAAGCATCAAATTTTGCAGAATAACAAAATCTTCTTACACAAATTTCACAAACTCTTAAGCAAAACCTATAGCTTTGATACCAATCTGATCTGAAATTGTGTGAACAAATTATTTCTTATACAGAGATTGACAGTAGGGGCTTTTACTGGTTATTTCACCTTTACTAGAAAGGATGAAACCAAAAGCTTCTAGCCCTCTTACTGGCTCTGCCTAAAGAAATATAATGTAAACACTAAATGGATCTGATCAATGAAAGTATTTTTTTATGTGCAAAGTATTCATTAATCAAAATTTTATGTGTGAATAAGAAAGTTCAAGTATTCTGCAATGGAAGTAATGTGGTTTGAAGTGAAACTAATGAGTTGTGATCACTGTATAAGTCTGATTGAGAAAAGTGGACTTATGAAAAGTTACTGTTTAATGTAGTAAAATCTGAAATATAATAGAAAAAATGCACAACATAACAGTAAGCATTTTTTTAAGTAGTTCACTCCTCTTTTGGGCTACCTTTGTTGGGTCCAAAAGCCTCTGAATAGGCTTTTCCCTCTTTCATTAATGCTCAAATTAAGAATTAAACTGTGTATAAAGCCTTAAAAGGAAAAATTAGCTGCAAATTCAGAAACAGAGGACTGAAATCAGTATAAATCAACTATTCATTCACCTCCAATGGATGAGTATAGTCCAACACAGCTAATCTTTCACTAGGCCCTGGTGGCTTCACAACAAAAATCACTGATAGAGTGCCCTAATGACTCTACAACCTGTCCCAACATCTCCAGAATGCTTCAATACCCCAAAAAAAAAAAAAAAATCGTTTCAATTGGACTTCCCTAGCCAAAGTTATGGCTGAAACTGACTTTTTCCCAATTAGGGCTAAAAATCCTCCACTAATTGTGGAGTAACTACAGATAAGGCCACTAAATTAGTGAGTGGCGCCAAAATAGGTGGAGTCTCCAAATTTATCCGTGCGGTTAGGGCTTGTAATAAATATTATGGTTTTTTGTTTTGAGTCGGTCACATGTATGAACGGTCGTAATTAATATAACCACATCTGCAGGGTTTTCGCGCCGATGCGTCTAAGCCATGGTTCCGTGCCATAGGGTTCCATGAGAAGGGGGCTGGCCCCTTTACTACCCTGCCCAAATGAATCATCAACTTTAAATACAAATCTATTTCCATGGTTTAATAAGTGCCACCGTGGCCCGTTGGTTGGGCCTCTCCGTTGCCATCGCCCCGACTTGGTTTCAAATCCTGCCGTGACCATAAACAAATTTTTAAACGCCTTTTCATTGCACCTTGGGGCCACGTGGTGGCCTCTGGGCTGGCCACGTGGCACCCTGTGATTGGCCACCTGTGGAATATTCCACAGAATATTTTATGGAATATTCCACAGAATATTCCTAGAATATTCTGTGGAATATTCTTTTTTAATAAAAATAATTTTTTTTTATAAAGTCAAATTTTGGCCATTTTTTTAACTGAAATTTACAAACTTCAAAGCTGAATATCTTTCTCATACGGCGTCAATTTTCAGTGCCATTAGCGTCTATAGGATCGTTTTTCCGAGCTCTTTCCAGTCGATCTGGTTTGGAACAATTCTGAGCAACTTCATTTTTGAGCATTTTTCTACAAGAGACTTGATCTCTTGATCACCTATAGCCTTCTTTAAGCATGAAACATGGAAAACTAGATGCACTCGAGAAGAAGTAGGAAGCTCCAATTTGTATGCCATAGTACCAATATTTTGCAACACCTTGTAAGGACCATAGTACTTTGGCGATAATTTATTATCCTTCTTAGCTTGCTTGAGGGACATTTTTTTGTATGGTTGTAGCCATAAAAATAGTCAGTATCCTTCATCAAAACTTCTCTCACTGCGATGTTTATTTGCCTATTGTTTCATTCGATTTTATGCCAAATTTGGGTTATCCTTTAAGAGTTGGAGAACTTGTTGTTGATGCTTGATATGACCTTCCACTACTTGAACCTTAGAATTTTCTCTTAAATATGATGTGATGGATGGTGGATGATATCCATAAAGTGCCATAAATGGGATCATTTTTTTTGCAGTATGGAAGGAAGTGTTATACCACCATTCAGCCAGAGGTAACCACTTGACCCATTGTTTTTGTTTATCAGATACAAAACAACTAAGATATACTTCCAAACATTTGTTCACTATCTCGATTTTCCCATCGGATTGAGGATGATAAGATGATCTATGAGCTAGTTGAGTACGAAAACAAGAAGATAATTCCATCCAAAAATTTCCAGTAAAAATGGGATCTTTGTCGCCTACAATAATATTTGGGTTTCCATGTAGATTTTGAATTGTTTCCATAAATGCAGTAGCAATTGTACTTGCTTTAAATGGATGAGATGATGCACAAAAGTGTGCATACTTGGTAATTCTATTAACTGCCACCATGATGACACTCTTTCCTTCGGACTTAGGTAAACCTGTGATAAAATCCATTGAAATCTCTTCCTAATGTCGACTTGGAATAGATAAAGGCTTTTGAAGACCCGGGGTCTTAATTGTCTCAACTTTATTTTGTTGGCAAACAAAACATTCCACCACAAAATTTTGAAAATCAGATTTAAGGCCATCCCAAAAAAAAAAATATTCACCCTGTGGTAAGTTTTTAAAAATACTAGGTGTCCTCCTAAGGGAGATGTGTGCAATTCCAAAAGAATATTTTTTTTTAGTTAGAAAATCTTACAAATATATAAGCAATCTTTGTATCGTAAGAAATCATTTTTCCGATTAAATGTGTTAGGTGTACTATGGTCTTGCTGTAACTTTTGAATGAGTGTCCACACTTCTTGGTTTGTCTTCCATTCATCCCTTGCTTTGGTTATCCAATTTGGTTGGATAATAGAAATGGCACGAAGCAATGTTTCCACTTCTTCATCCTTTCTTGAGAGTGCATCTGCAACAACATTTAGCTTCCATTTTTTGTAGATGATTTCAAAGTCATAACCCAATATCTTTGTGACCCATTTTTGCTGCTCTTCTGAAGATAGCCTTTGTTCCAAAAAATGTTTAAGACTATCATGATCAGTTTTTAAATTGAAGTGTCTTCCCATTAGGTAAGGTCTCCATTTCTTTAGTGCATGTAGTATTTCCAACATTTCCTTCTCATAAATAGCTTTCTGTAAATACTTTCCTTTGATTAGATGACTTTCAAAAGAAATGGGTCTTCCTTCTTGCATTAAAACCACACCAATTCCATTTCCTAAGGCATCACATTCCACAATAAAGGTTTTTGTGAAGTCTGACATAGCTAAGACCAATTCTAGGCACATTGCCTCTTTAATATGCTCAAAGGCCCTAGTTGCTTCAGGAGTCCATGAATATGCATCTTTATTCAATAATGTTGTTAGAGGTGTTGTTATTCTCCCATAATTCTTAACAAACTTGCGATAATACCTTGTTAAGATGATAAATCCTCACAACTACTTTATGGTTATGGGGACATTCCATTCCTTAATGCCTTTAATTTTGTTAGGGCCTACCTTAACACCCTCGTCAGATACAATATGACCCATATATTCCACCTCTTGTACTCCAAAGAAACATTTGGAGGTTTTTGCATATAATTGTTTCTCTTCCAATAGTTTGAGCACCCTATCAACATGTTGAACATTATCCTTCCAAGGCTTGTTGTAGATTAGTATATCATCAAAAATACTAACACAAATTTTCTAAGGAAGGGTTTGAAAATGGAATTCATTAACCCTTGAAATGTAGAAGGTTGATTGGTAAGGCAAAAAGGCATGACCACAAATTCATAATGACCCTCACGATTGCGAAATGTTGTTTTCGGAATATCTTCAGTCTTCATTCTAATCTGATGATATCTGGGATGAATATCCAACTTGGTAAAATAAATTTCTCCATGTAATTAATCCAATAATTCATCAATCACATGAATGGGAAATCTATCTTTAATAGTGAGATTATTGAGTTCCCTATAATTCAAACACATGTTCCTGCATGATCCATCCTTCTTGTGCACCAATACTACTGGAGCAGAGAAATAACTTTAACTAGGTTGAATTATACCAGCCTCTAACATTTTTGCAATCATACATTCAATTTCGCTCTTTTGGACATAAGGATATTTGTAAGGCCTGATGTTTGGAGGAACACTTTTTGGAATCAAATGAATAGCATGATCATGATCACGAATAGGTGGGAGTCATTTGGGAGTTTCAAACACCTTGGAATGACTGTCCAAGAATTTTTGGATATCTGAAGAAATAGATGATTTTGATGTTGGAACTTCTAGTGAGCATAATTGTGAAATTACGCCTCGTTTTTATTTCTTCAGAAGATTTGTCATGAAATTAGAACTTATTATCTTTCCTGACTTCCCTGTGATACCCTATAATTCAACTTCCTTTTGTTTCGAAAAAAAATTCAGGAAAAGTTCTTGAAACTTAAAATCTATTGTCCACAAAGATTGCAAAGATTTTTCTCCTAATACAAAATCAGCACATCCCATTGGAATGGAAAGCATTGGACTATTCAATACATATTCCCCCTATGGTTAGCTTGATATTATGGAATTTTCTCAAGCAATTTATATTTCCTCAATTTTCAACCATCACTTGACATTCTGGCGTTGGGTATAGGAAGAAATTCAATTCCTTGCATACCTTACAATGAATAAAATTATGCCTACTACCTGAATCAGTCAACAATATTACCTTTTTCTTATTGATATGTCCATCTACCTTGAGAGTTTGAGGAGTGGTAATTCCTTCCAATGCATTAGACGATATGGTCGGGCTCATTTATTATTTCTCTAAGGTTGGTTCCTGGTGTATATCCTCTTCTTTTGAATTTTCTTGTTCATTTTCTTCCTCCTCTTCACATTCTATGTAACATTATTTCTTCTCGGCACACATATGACCTTTAGTGTCTTTTCTATCATAACTATAGCAAATCCATTTTGCTATTTTTTCTTCCAATTATTGTGGTATCAACCTTGTAGGTTGTGGAAGTCTAGGAGTAGCAACACTTCCATATTTATAGATGTGAGTGGTATGCTTCATTGCCGCTATAATTTTACATTTAATTTTTCTTGCCAACCTGAATGCCTTCTCCAATGAATCAGGTTCCCAAAGGAGAACCTCATGTTGGATGTTATCCTTTAAATTCCCTATGAATACATTAATCATGTGTTCCTATGGAATATCATTTACCCTTATATTCAATTTTGGGAAGTCCTTAATGTGCTCCACCACTGAACCCTTTTGTTTGAGATTTATTAATTGGCTAAAGAAGGTGTTTCTCTTTGTATCCTCATAATGTGCTATCATTTCCTCCGTAAAAATTGACCAAGTGACAATTTTTTTACAGGAGAAAATCCATTAATACCATACAAATTTATTTTTTTCTAAATATAAAGTTGCAATGCATACCTTTGTTTGTTTTTCACATTATTGAGATCAAAATATTGCTCCATCTATAGTATCCATGTTACAGGATCCTTGCCATCAAACTTCCTCATATCTATCTTTGGAATATGGTGGGTCTTCAATCCAAAATTAGAGTTTATGAAATAATGATTAACATTTATTTTGTTCTCATCATGAGTTTCCTCCACTATCTTTTCGCCACTAGGAATCATTTCTTGTATCAAATTTCGCAAACCTTCCATGTCTACTTTTAGATCATTATTCATGTCTTCCATTTTGTCTTTCATTTTTTCTCATGCAATTCTTTAAACCATCCATCTCAGCTTGTAGGCACTTCTTCAAACCATCCATCTTATCTTTCACACCTTTCTTCAAAAATTCCATTTTATTTATTTTTTATCTTTGCAAGAGCGAAATTTGGTGCACTTGCTCTTGTAATTTTGATATATCATGTTGCACTTCTTCATCTTCATGAGTCATAGTAGAGTATTTTGAGGGCCTAATGGGTGTTGAATTATTTTTATGGGGCATTTTAGAACCCGATACTGATATCAATGCTTCAATATTCCCATGGAATCACTTCAAACAGATTTTCCAAACAAAACTTATGCAATTTGAAAAAACAATACACACATTTTTCTTTCTTTTTAGGAGCTCGATATTGAAACTGAATTATCTATATGATTTCGGATCTTAAATATCTAAAATTAGGTTCTGTAGTAGCCCTCTAAATCTTCCTTCTAATGCTACATGTTTGACCTGAGTTGGATGCTTCAAGAAAAAGTTGTTCCCAATCTCCCACAATGACTTAATTATGGACTAGTTCAATAGAGTGAACTTGTATGGAGTACCACGTGTCACAGTTTCATCCTTTAGATCTGAAATTGGTACACAGGAAACCAAAGTCTATTTACTTTCAGTATTTTTTTACAGAATTCCAATTTGATGCTCAGAAAGAGATTTATGACGATTTTCCAAAGGTCGCCTCCTTTAGATGAAATTCGGGAGCCTGCAAAAACCCTAACTTCCACAGATCATATCTACAAAAATATTGTGAACCAAGATCTGAAATGTTTACACGAATTTCATAAGGATTTTTTCTTCTTGTGATAAAAATTTCAGCATCTAAAACATCGTACAAAAAAAGTTGTAGCAAAAATTCCACAATGATCTGTTTGAAGCAATGAAACCCTAGAATCCAAAGCTCTGATACCAAATGTTATGAAACCAGCTCCAAAAATAGAAGAAAATAGAGATAAAATCCTTATAAATAAGCCAATTCGTGGGGGAAACCTCCTTTACATTACATAAATGAACAATTATTGGTTGATACAAATGAAAAAACCTCCTTTCTATATATACGAGTCCATAGGGTCATAATATAATCCTAGTTGACCTAACAATAATAATATAAGGGCACAGTAATAACAATATGGGGGTTACAAGAGTACAACAATGAAAATAAGGGGGCTACACTAACAAAAATAAGGGACTATACTAGTAATATAGGGACCTAACAATGTAGAAGTAGACATCGTTGGAGTAAATATTTATGTTGACTTTGAAGTTGTAGGTTTTAACCCTGTACATAAATTATTTGTAAACAAATTCTTAAAAATAGAAAATAAACAATAGCAAGAACATAAAACATAAAACATACATACACAGATATTTTTCCCCTAGATCCAAAATCGAGACTACCAATTTGATTTTTCATTATGTTCCTTTTAGTGTTACAACATATATATATATACATGTTGAAGCATTCATAAATCCCAATCCATTAACCCAATATTAGAACATAACCATACTTCCCTTGACTGGATCTATAAAATACCAGGGGCCGAAAACCATCATGCCCAAAAACCATGTGAAAACCCATTCACAAAACCATAGGCAAGACTGCCCACCTAAAATAGGGTCCAAAAAATATTTCCTAGGTCGTGGCCCTGAACCCCGTGCAGGGGGCTACCTGCCCCTTGCAAACCCCTGGATAGGGGGGGCTGCCCCACCCCCTGTGACCCCCCTGTTGTGCCCACTGCAATGAATAGAGGGGATTATCACCACCCCTGTGACCTCCCCACACGTGCGACTAATCATGGAAAGAATATAACACATACCCAACATTCTCCCACTTGTTGTTTTATTTCCGCAAGGGGCCACAAGAGAGCTTAGTCATTAGTCCAGCACTGCAACACCCATTGTTTCTCTACACCAAGAGAACTTCTGAGTGCTCACAAACTTCATCAATGTGTCTACAACATTCTTCAAAGTGTCCACCTTTACCAGCAACACCTTTTTATCCTCAACCATATCTCTCACAAAGTGATATTAAACATCAATGTGCTTTGTCTTTGAATGATAACCAGGGTTCTCAGCCAAGAAAATTGCACTTTGGCTATCACAGTCTATCCTTATAGCTCGATGCACTATCCCCATACTTGAACACAATATCTGCAACCAAACTGCTTCCTTTCTTGCATGAGTGGTTTCCATGTATTATGCCTCTATAGTTGAAAGAGCCACTAAAGGTTGTCTTTTACTCATCCAACTAACTACACCTCCAAATAGGCTAAACACATACCCACCTGTAGATATTATTTGGTCCAGATCTCCAGCCCAATTGGCATTAGCAAAACCATGGATGTCTAAAACTCTATCCAATCATGGTCTTCCCTGGTAGAAGAAACCATAATCACCAGTGCCACACAAATATTTGAAAACCCGCTTCACTGTTGTCTAATGCTGCTTCCCTGGTTTTGACATAAACTTGCTCAATACTCCTACTACATGCGCAATATCTCGTCTAGTAAAAACCATTACATACATCAAGCTACCCATTTCACTTGCATATGTAACACGGGACATATCCTCTTCTTCTTCTTGTGTCTTGGGACATTATTCAGCAAATAGCTTTACACCTACAGGAATAGGAACCTTCACTGGTTTACTATCCTTAATATTGAACCTCTACAATATTGTCTTGACATATTTCCTCTAGTTTAACCAGAGCTTCCTCTTTTCCTAATCTCTCTTAATGTTCATACCCAAAATATAGTTTTCAACGCCAAGATCCTTCATGTTGAATTTGGAGAACAATTGGCTATTAAAATCCTAGATAATTTATTTGTCATTTCCAACCAACAACATATCATCCACATACAAGACTAAATAAATAACATGGTCATCAATTAATTTAAAATACACACAGTGATCCTCTTTTCTTCTGGTGAAGCCAATTTCCCATATATAGGTATCAAATTTCTGATACCACATCCTTGGTGACTTTTTTAACCCATATAGAGACTTTTTTAACCTACATACCAGTTATTTCTTACCATTCACCACAAAGCCTTCAGGTTGCTTCATCTAGATCTCCTCTTTCAAATCCCCATGAAGAAATTTTGTCTTCACATCCATCTGTTCTACCTCAAAATCAAATGCAACAGCAATAAATAAAAGTAATCTAATAGTAGTAACCTTGGAAACATGAGAAAAATGTCACCAAAATCAATTCCCAGCACATGGAATAACATTTTTCTACCAACCGAGCTTTTTATTTCTTCGCCTTGCCTTTTATATTCATCTTCTTTTTAAACACCCATTTTCTCCCGATGGGCTTCCTTCCAGTGAGAAACTCCACTAGATTTCATGCCTCATTTTTATGCAAGGATCCCATTTCATCAATCATGGTCTCCTTCTAGATTTTTCCATCCTCTGAATCCATTTCCTCCCTGACAGTTCTGGGATCATCATCAGTGATAGTTAAAGAAAAAATTGAACAAAAATCATATGGACTATACCTTTCTAGCTACCTTATTTCCTGAACTGATCTTCTCACAGCTGGAATTTGTGGCTCTTCCTCATCTGAATCTTGTTTTATTGTAGAGTTTGATTCACCCTTATTTAGTTCAAACTCTACCTTCTCATGTTCCTTTGGTATGAATTCATGTTTAACAACATTTGTCACCTCTCTAAACAGCACATCTTGACTTTACACAACCTTCCTTGTTTCTAAGTTCCAAATCTTGTAACCTTTTAAACCATCCTTACACCCAATAAAGATGCACCTTTCATATTTATTATCCAAATTGGTCCTTTTCTCCTTTGGAACATGTACATATGCATCACATCCAAATACTCTCAGATGTGAAAGAGAGGGTTTCTTATGAGCCCCTACCTCATGTGGAGTATTATCCTCCAATGCTGATAAAGGTGATATGTTAACTAGGTAACATGCAGTCTCCACTGTCTCTGCCCAGAATTATTGTCCTAACTCGGTACCACTGAGCATGCTTCTAGCCTTTTCCATCAGTGTTTTGTTCATTCTTTCTGAAACTCCATTTTTCTGAGGTGTGTATGGAGTAGTCTTTTGTCTTGCAATACTACACTTCTTAGAGAACTCTTCAAATTCCTTCTTGCAGAAATATCCACCATTATCTGTCCTTAGCACCTTTATTTTCTTCTTCATTTGGTTTTCCACCGAAGCCTTAAATTCTTTAAATCTGTCAAAGAATTAAAATTTATTCCTCAAGAAATATATCCATGTATTCCTTGATAATTCATGTATGAATGAAACATAGTACACAGACTTTCCCAATGATGGAAATGACACAGGTCCAAACACTTCACTATGCATAAGCTCTAATATCTTTTTCTCCCTCTTAGCACCAGAAGGAAAACTCACCTGATTTTGCTTCCCATATACACAATGTTCACAGAAATCAAAATCCAGAGAGAAATTATACATGCCTTATACCATACCATTACCATGTAGTATTTGAAGTCCCTTCTCTCAAATATTTCCAAGCCTTTGATGCCATAACATGGTATTTTCTCTAGATACCGCTAGGCTTTCCACTCTACTCTCAGGAACCATAGAACTTTTCCACCCATTAATAACAGTGCTACCTTGAATATTGTAGAGAGTTCCAATCCGAAATCCCTGCATTAATACCAGTGCTCCTTGAACCATCTTGCAAGTATATTTCTCGAACACTTTTTTTACACTTGCATCACCCATCTTCCTTACAGAAATCAGATTTTTGGCCAATGCAGAAATATGTAGAATACCAAGAAGTGTTATAATCCTTCCACCTTGCACCTTCAGCTTGAATTTTCCACATATTATGACTTTGGCCTTCCTTTCATCCCCTAAGAAGACGTCGCCACCATCATACTTCTCATACTCACAGAACCACTCCCTATGGGGTAGTGAAGTGAAAGGATGCACCTAAGTCAATCAACCATACCTCATGAACTACATGTGTATTTTATGAAGAAGCCAAATACACATCCCCACCTTCATCTATGGTGATTTTTTCCTCTGCAAAAGGAGCATCATCATATCCATTTCCTTTCACAGGAGCTTTAGATCTACAGTCGTTTTTGAAGTGGCCTTCCTTTCTGCATTTCTAGAACACCTTTACAGGCTTTCTTGGAGATTTAGATCTCCCTCTAGATTTAGATCTCCCACTCGAAAACTTATTTTTTTTTGTTCTGGGAGCTTCCTCGTACAAATAAGGCATCTCTATTCTAGCCCTCCATATTTCTCCATCTCATTTCCTCCATCAACAAGGCTGCAACAATTTCATAAAAAATTAAGGTAGTTGTATTGCTACCTATTGTAATAACCAAACTGTCCCACGAATCTGTTAGAGAACACAAAAAACTGATGCACTTATCTTCATCTAGGATTTTGATATCAACATATGGCAATTGAATTACTACATTATTGAAGGCATTCAGATGCTCTGTCACCGAGTCTCCATCCTTCATACTCAGGTTATACATCTTTTTACGTAGGAACAATTTATTCACTAGAGACTTAGATTGGTACAAAGTCCCTAACTTGACCCGCAAAGTATTAATTGTAGCTTCCCTAGATACATTCAACAATACTTAATGTGAGATACAAAACCGTATTGTGCTCTTTTACTTCTAATCCAACTTTGCACAGTCTTCATCTGCCATTTTCGTTGGGGTAAATTGATACATCAATTTCTCGAGGTTGTAACTTTGGCATACGATATTAGTTTGATGCACATGATATCTCGTTAGAAATATCTATCTGAGGACTAAAACTGCTAACAAAAAATAAAAAATTTAGAAATGAAATTTTCCAATGGTTATTTTCCAAAAAAACGTCGTTTAGGGCCTCAAAAAGGCTCCAAAAGTTCAGGACTCGAAAAACTTCCAAAAATAGTAAAGTGCACTACAGTTAAGAAAACTGAAAAAATGAAAGAAAAAATGGTGGGGGTCCAAGCAGAATAGGTGGGTGGCCACCAATATCCACCTAGATCATTCTTCCCCCCTTATGAAGCAATGGTCCTCATTGCTTTGAGTTCATCCATGAGATGAGGAAACTTCTGTTGAACTTGGTCCCTAGTGAGCCGCTTGCCCCGGTGAAGGAGTTGGCCTGCTTTGACAACTCGATATAGTTGGATCCTTTAGTTTTAGGTGTTATTGATCCATTTTTCCATGATCCGACTAGTTGTGGACTGTTCCATGCAGTCTGGGTTTAACCCTGTTGGTGTGAGTTGTTTTGTAGTGTCGGATCTATCCATCAATGGTAGAAAGTATGGCCAAAGGTGATCCACATTAAACACTGGGTATAGGCCAAGAAATGGGGGAATGTTGAGCTCAAAATAATTGTCTCCCACTACCTTGGTGATTGTGTAAGGCCTATAATAGAGTGGTATGAGTTTCTAATGGGCTCTTGTTAGGCGTTCTTTCTGCAGATGCAACCAAATTTTTCTGCCCACCTGAAACTTGTGTGGCACCTGATGTTGATCATGTCATTTCTTTTACTTAGCATTGAATTTCTCCAAGATGTTTTTGACCTGCTAGCAGACGTGTTAGATGTGTTCAATAAATTTGGTTTCTTTATCAACCTCAGATAGTACATGTGTGGATTTTTTCTGTGTGGTCACATCAGGTATGGAAACATCAATCAAACACAATGGTGAGGAGCTTGGCCTGTTGTGCCCTTTATGGAATAGCTTTTGGATCTGCCTCTTGATTTCATAATTCTCCAAAATAGAGTTTCTATAGATCGACCCATTAGGCAGTGACGTTCCTGGGCTCAGATCAATGGAGTTCTTGACCTGACAGTGTAGAGGAACCCTTGTGGGTGAGGAGAAAATGTCCTTGTATTCCTCCACAACTTTGTCCTCCATCTATTTCTACCGCATAGGGAAGCCATGTTTTTAGGTTGAGGCCACAATATTCTTATTTCCCTGTGGGTGAATCATACTAAAAACAAATTTCCTAGTTTGGTAAATAATCTTACTACATTTCTTTGCAGTAATCAAAGAGACGGCGAAAGGTGGTACTACCTATGGTATCCTATACAACTTATCTCCCAAAGTAATAATAGTAGAACAAGACCTAGACTCATACAAAGCATTTTTCTTCCAGAAGTATGGTTGGCCTCATAATACATTAGAAACTTCAAGAGGAGCAACATCACAGAGTACCTCATCTATGAAAATATTGATGTTGTAGGGAAGGCAACACTGTTGGTTGACGCGGAGAACTCTTCCTTGGTGAAGCCACGGGATGGTATACGGTTGCAAGTGTGTTGTGGTTGGTAGGTCGAGCTACTTCATGACCTCTGATAAAATGAGGTTCTTTTGGCTTCCATTATCGACGAGGAGTTGCAATGGAGAACCCTTCACCCAAATATGGGAATGGAAGAGGTGATCCCCCTCCTCTGGATCCTCGGGCTCCTCCCTCTAGAGCTTGGTGGTTGCAACGCTAGCACTGGGTTCCACAGTATACTTCCCTTTGTTATTCCCCTCTTCCATTTCTGACTCAGAATCATAACATGCATCTGATTCGAATGCCTTCAGCTTGACCACCAGCGATTGTTTGGCCCGACACTCACTTGTGTTGTGAGTGGAGATTTTATGAAATTCACACCACTTCCCTGTGTCCTTATTTGGCTTTATGGTGTTGTTCTGAGTCGCCCGACTTTGGCTTTTCCCCTTGTTTTAAAATTTTGGGGTGCATTTCCCTGGCTTCGGATTCGCAGATCCAAAGTCTCGCTTCTTCTGCTTAAATTTATGCTCGATCTTGTCGTCATATCGATATGTCACGCCAAGTGTCATATTTCAAGGAACTCCATTTCCTCTTGAATGTATATGTGCAAACAACTGTAGTACTTGAGCATCAATTTTTTATCTGAATATTTAATATCCAACTTTGTGCATAGGGTATGGAACAAATTTGTCAGGTCGTGCACATCTTGATCCCTTTTTTTCTGCAGCATTGTCTATTGGCTTTACTTTTCCCCATAGCTCCCCACGGGGAAATATTGTTCCTTGATGCCATCTCGAAATGAATTCCAAGTGGGTGCGGCCGAGAGGGTTCCCTCTCGTCCTTATGCTCACAGTAGGTTTCCCACCATTCTTTGACATGGGGGGCGGATTTGAGGAGTGCAAAAGTAATCTTTTCTCGGTCGAAGAAATCATGGACCAAAAAATACCCTTCTAGCAAATTAGACCATATATCTACGACATCTTCCTCTATCTTGCCTTCAAATACAGGAAAGTCGAATTTGACTTGTACCTTGAAAGGAGTGGTGCCTCCAGGGTGGTTGTTGGATGCAGATGCTACACCGGTGGGTAGTCGTTGAAGGATTTGGGCAAATTTATGTATCATTACATTCCTTTGTTCCTCAAGGGCCTCCTCAAGTAATATTTTTATAAGATCTCCTACTCCCTCGTCTTTTTTTATTCACCCATGGGAGGTCATCGGGGTTTTCTAGGATGATCTTGCAAAGGTTTAACTAGATTGAGCCCTAACTCCTTATACCCCAACCTCGTTGGGGACATGCAAAGAAATATCGAGAAAGATCAGACCCGCTCTTATACCACTGATCTGGATTTATGCAGGAATGCAATAAAATACAAAAATAAACATAAACATAGAGATGCAACATAAATAACACTTCATTTCATTAATATCAAATGTTGAAAAACCTTATAGATAGAATGGGAAATAAACTAGCTCAAATGATGGTAGCTTATCTCTAAGAAGATATGTGCCAACTACATGCCTTTTAATTGTTTTACAATGAGGCTCGAAGGCCTATTTATTATTTAGAAACAATGGAAAACCCTAAACATCCAAAAACCTAACCCTAGGAGATGAAACACCAAAATATGGGCCCCGTTAGGGTAAATTGGTACATCAATTTCCCGTGGTTGTAACTTTGGCATATGATCTCCATTTGACACACACGATACCTCATTAGAAATATCTATCCGAATAATAAAACTAATGGTAAATATTTTCAAGTTGAAGACCCACATATGTTGATTTTTATTTTCCAAAAAACATTGTTTAGGGACTCAAAACGGCTCTGGAAGTTCAAGACACGAAAAACTGCCAAAAATAGTAAATTGTGCTACAATTAAGGAAACTAAAAAAATGAATGAAACAATGGTGGGTTTCTAAGGGGAATAGGCAGGTGGCCACCAATATCCACCTCGATCATATTATTTCCCAATAGAAAATTATTTTTTGAATATTTCAATAATCTAAGTTGTAGGATCCTACCTAAGTCAAGATTCCAAGAAGCAATTTCTTGTGAAAAATTTAACAAGGAACTTGAAGATGACGATTTACAAGAATTAAGACATTTATCCTTCAAGGAATATAAAGCATAAATTAGTTTTAAAGATGATTTTGTAAGAGATGTTATGCATATAAAATATTTAAATTTGCGTAAGCATAATATTTGGACCAAAGACAAACCCAAGTTGGCATCCATTGGTGATTATCAGGATGAACTTCCACTACACCTAGTTAGAGCATTGCGAGCATTTGAGAAATGGGTTGTTGACTTTATTGCTCCCATAAATCCTCCTGCAAAAAAATAACATGCTCTATATATCATCACTGCAACTGATTATCTGACAAGCTAGGAAGAGGAAGCTCCTGTCAAGTATTGTATTATTAGTACTACATCCATATTTATATTTGAGAACATAGTTACAAGTGACTAGGGATCCCATTTCTTTAATTGGAGACTATTGTAACTTTGATTCATTAATTCTATATTCAATATTGGAGAAGGGACTAACTAAATTTTTCTCTAATAACCAAGATGATTGGGAAGAAAGGGTTCATGCTACTTTATGGGCTCATTATAATACCACAAAATGACTACATAATCATACCCATTTCCATCTTGTACATGGAAAATAAGTTGTGGTACATGTTGAGTTCATTGTTCCTAATTTATTTATTGTACAATCCACTAAGATGTATGTTGATGATTATGTTGTGAATCATTTACAAGAGTTATGGGAACTTTATGAGCATCATTTTTAGCATATTTCCACAAAATTGTAGAGAATTAGAGACAAAAGTATTGGCATCATCGACATATTCAATCCATGTATTTTCCAGTCGACAATTAGGTTCTTCTATATGATAGTAAGTATATGAAGCACCCTAGAAAGTTACAGATGTATTAGTTGTGTTTTTATTGTTGTATAAATAAGGGATTTTGAAGTCGTGAATCTCACACAACTTGATGGAGTTCTCATTCCTGGTTGGGTAAATGGTGCATGACCAAAGCCCTATAATGGCCATTAAATTCATTTGGTTGTTATTTCTCTCTATTGAGGAGTGTATAATATGTCTTAAGGTGCATTAGTTTGTTATTTTTCATCTTGTCCATTTATTTTCATTATGTCAATAGTGTCTCATTTTTTCTTCAATATATCACAATTAATTATGCTTGGGGAGGTATAAGTCATATCTTTTGTCATTAATTGAGTCATTTAATGTGAATCTTTTCAATCTTTTGAGGATTTTCCTTGTAACGATCGAATCTGCAAGGTCACTTATTTTAACTGTTGAGTAAGGCTCAAGCTTCACAAATTCGATGAAGAAGGTTGTCCTAACTTTATTTCATCCAAGCTTATGCTTGGAGGTAAATTTTAGCAAATGAAAAGCTAGGCTATCATGACGATGAATTTTTTTTCAAAATTAGATTGCTTCAATGAGATACAATTATTGTTAAGTTGCTTCAATGTGAACAATAGCAAACCATATTTAATCAAGGTTGGAAATTATCATTTTTCACCACAAGATTAATAAATGTGACAAAGAGTTACTATGATATTATTCAACTCCCTAAGTGCAGTTAAGGAAGTGGAACCGACGAACCAACACTTCACAGACCTCCCTCAGGTGCTACACGACCCCCGAGAGTTGATCCACCACTCCAGGTGGAAAACCCCTAAGTTAACTTAGCCTTTCAATGAATTAAACCTCCAATTGCTCCCATGACAAGGCATGCATGCAACTGGAACCCTCCAATCGCTCCCACAATTCCTGCAAGGGAGAGGCTGCAGTCCTTTTTAGCCAATTCAGTGCCAAAGACTGAGATTTAAGTCACTTTTTCAGGGCTAGTATCCAAACCAATACTTGGAACTTGATGAGACTTTTTGAGACAATAAATAACACCAAGACAAAACCTCTAATATAAAAATTAATCAAGAACTTGACCTAATCAAACCCAACTATGACAATAATTTCGTCAAACATGTCACAAATATGCATTCTACGGGTCATAACAATAGATTTGAGCATAGGGGTCTGATACTTATCTATCACAATAGTTACATTATCAACTATTAGTTCATATATTGCTTTCTCATTCATATACTAATCAAAACATGATGAGAGCCATACATCATCATGATTATAAAAATATTCATAACCAACATAAATAACAAGGATATAATAGCCGTACAAACCACATAATAACATGTAAATTTACCCATCGAATAAAAGAGGAAAAGAGATGTTATTGACTTATGAAAATGAAACCAGGTCTAGGACTTACTCGTACCACCCAACCATATACTAGGCTGAGCCAAATCTATATTTCAGTTAGTCACCATCGTGACATATTTCAAGCAAGAATGTGGGATCTCATGGAACAAGCCAAATAAAAAAAAACCAGGGCTTCCAGAGACCAAACCACCTCAACCCTCAACCAGTAATTCCATCTCATAGTCGAACATCACTAACCATCACCATATTGGTCTCTACCCAATTTATTCAAGGCTCCAGAGCATTTGTTCCAACCAGGGCTTATAGGACTAGTAACTCAACCCAAAATTATTGTCGGGTTTCTAGAGCATTTTTCCAACCAAGGATCCCAGGACTAGTAACTCAACCCACAAAGGGCTTCTAGAGTGTTTTTCCAACCAAGGCTTCCAGGACTAGTAACTCAACCTAAGTTGTTACAGGGTTTCTAGAGCATTTTTCTATCCAAGGCTTCGAGGAACTAGTAACTCAACCCATAGTCAAAGGAACATGAGAACCAACCAGGAAGAAAAGGAAAGAAACCCACAACACCATGGTTATCCGAGAAATTTGAAAAGCTAGGAAATTTTTTTGTCAAACGAGGAAGTCCTCCATGCTAATGACAACTCATAACCAAGAAACCACATGCATGTGTCATGCATGCCAAAAGTAGCAAGGAAACCATACATGTAACTTGATACCCGTCAATCAAACTAGTTGTATTTTTTCATCTCTTTGTCTCCTTGCACTTTCCTTCTTTCATTTTCCTTATTTCTCCAAATCCAATATATTCCACACTCATCCAAGAGTGCTCAAATAAAACTCTAAGTTTCCAAGAGTATGAGAGAAAATAGAATGAGAGCCATAAGTGAATTAACAAAATTCTTCAGCTGAAAATAGCTTGCTAGCTGATCCTAAGAAGCCTTTTAATCAATAAGGCATCTAATTTCTTCATTTTCCATTATTTTCTTTCATTTTCCTCCTCACATGAAACATGTGACATTTCACCTTCCTTTTCTCCAATTTTCTATTAATTTCATAAATAAATGCCAATAAATGTCATTTTCCTTTCCAAAGCCTTTTCCATTTCCTTTTCCAATTTCCATGGCCATTAATAAACCAAATGAACACCCACTAGGATTTTTTTCCCACCATTCAACTTCGAATATGTGTCATATATCCTTGGTATTATATGTTTTACATGAATTTTTAACCAGGGTTGTTACAAAATGGCAATGTTTTAACCATAAATCTGTGATATAACCATCCAAAATTGGAATGCTACCCACAAAGTGTTACCCTAAATCAGATAGGATATAAAACAAACATTAAAATACCTTGCAGCTATGATGGATATTAAGGCCTCTAGGCCTAGAGGGAATCTCCAATGTATTAGATCTATAATAACCGATTTCCAAAAAAAATAAGCGTCAAAAAACCATTTTCAATGATGAAACTAGGGATGAAAACAAATGTGTATTAGTATTTGAAGCCAAAAAATGAAACTACAAGCCCTCTAGGCCTACAGCGATGGTAAGTATGCCTATGTAGGTATGCATACAAGAAAAAGGATGATCAATATCCCTAGAAGCCACCCCAATAGACCTTGTAATCAGACTTTGGCCCCAAAAAAAATTGTTTATAAGCCTGCAATAGTCAATCCAAAGTGAGATTTTGATATGAAAATTATTTTCAAGATTTTTATATGTGAAATCACTGAATATTTTTTTATTTTTTAATGAGATTAAGGCCTTTCAAGCCTGCATCTTCTCCAAAAATAAAATTTCATTGAGGAAAGGTAGCCATAGACTTAAGTTTAAAACCCTCAAAGGGCTAGATCTAGGATATAAACCCTTGTGAATGCCGCTTTTGAGAAAATTGTTCAAGCTTGGAGGGATGGAAAGGGTATATCTAGGCCTTAATATGACTTTTAAAACTTCAGATCCCTTGCAGACTTGTTATATTGAGGAACATTGAACTTAGAAGTGGAATTGGCCCTCAAACCCTAGTTTCTATGCTAGGAGTGCTAGATCCTTAAAATTCTCACTTTCCTTTTCAGATCTGTGGGCTACACAACTGCAAAAAACACTTGGTAGACAAATTCCTAACATATAAGCTTCAGATCTGCAATACCCACATTAGGAAACACCATAAATATGTATAACTAAATCGAAATATGTACAAGGGTTAGAGAAACAATTTATAGGTTATCTAAATTATCCATGTAACACCCTCCTCCCACATTTAACCAAGTTAACCATTCCACTGGGGTTAACATGTGATGAGAGGTTACTATGATCTAATTCAACCTCCTAGGTCACCATAAGAAAGTGGAACCAAAAAATCACAATCAAACTGATCATCCACATAACCAATAGAACCTTCAGGAGATACGCCACATTTCTAGGTGATCAACGCCTGAGGGAACTTAGAAATTCAAGGACCTAGAGTCACATTCACTCCCTTACCAAGCCCTCCAAGTTATTTTGGGTCCCATTCACTCCCATTAGCCTGCATGAGTGCGACTATAGCCTTTTTCTACCAAATTTATGCTAGCAACTGTGGGATTGAAGGCTAAATTTCAGGGCTAGGACCCAGTCACTTCCCAGAAATTCATGGAATTGACAGAAATGGTTATGAAACATAGAGACAATGATACTAATGTAGATTATGGAACATAAACTTGAATGTTCCCCTACTAGCCATGATAGGAATTTCATAAAACATGCTTTCTACATGTTTAAAAAATAGATCTAAGCATAGGGTTCTCGTACCTATCTAATAATATCTAAGAAGCATTGATGTCTTATATCATTAGCTACATTATCATCTAATAGGTCATATATTCATTTCTCATTCATTTACAAACAAAAATATGATGAGAACCATACATTTTCATTATCATAAAACACATTCATAACCAACATATAAACAATATAAATGCTCAGGATACAACAACCATAAATGCTACATAGATCCAATACATTCACACATAAAATACAAAGGAAAGGAACACTTGTTCATGAATGAAAAATCCAACCTGGTATCGAACTACCACGTTTCACCCAACCATAGATTGGATGAGAAAAATCTCTCTTCACACAATCACCCATCTTCCATATTCCAAACATGAATGTGGGACTCAAACCAAAATAACCAACCAATGATTCTCGAGGCTAAACTACATCACCCTCATCAATAGAAACAGGCTTTACTGCAAACCTGACTAGATCACTAGGCCATAAAAAATCATAGATGATATCAGATTTCTCCAACTAAACCATGAGGAATTTTCCTATCTCCTAGCCTCTAGGCTTTACCAAAATCCACAGTCTAATCCAGGGATCAGTAGGCCATACCCAAGACACCACCCTCCGGGCTTTACTGTATCTCTTGCCACTCACCGACAAGGATTCATAGGCTTGATAAAGGGAAACCATGTATAGGCCTTACCATATATCCTGCCATTCACTGGTCGAGGATTCTGAGGCCCAATGAGGCACACAATACCTAGATTTACCACAACCCACAGTCTATTTCAGGGGTTACTACACCAGTTTATTTACCACAATCCAGAGTACAGTTCTCGGATTACTAGGCCATGTGTTCTTTCATTCATAGATCCACCTCACTCAGTTTTGAATCCATATATAAATCTATCTCAACCAAAACATGAGAACCCCATCACACCATGGATATCCAAAAATGGCAAGGCTAGGCTGAAAAGCACAGTCACACCTGGAAAATACCATGCCAATAATAGGAAGAGAATGAAGAACACACATGCCTAACCATGCATGCCAAATCTATCAAGGAAATCACACATGCAAATCGATACCTACAAGTAAACTTGTTGTAGTTGCTTGATTTTGCCTTTCCTTTCTTGATATTTGCTTCCTCTTTGCCTTCTTTTCCTTTCTTGATCCTTTTTTGAAATGCTCTAAGAAAACTCTTTCCAAGAGAGAGAGAGAGAGAGAGAATAGAGAGATATCTCCAAAATTGAACTGAGAAAAGGTACCAATTGATCCTCAGAATCCTTTTTATCAAATAAGCCTCTATTTTATTCATTTTCCATTATTTTCCTTCATTTTCCTCCTCACATGCAACTTGTGACCTTTCACCTTCATTTTCTCCCGATTTCCATTATTTTCACAACAAAATTGCCAAAATTCCATTTTCCTTTCCAAGTGCCTTTTTCATTGCCTTTACCATTTCCTTTGCCAATTTATTTCGCCATAATAAACCAAATGAACACCCACACTAGGATTTTTTGCCCAACACTCAGCTTGAAATAAGTGCCCCATAACGATCGTTATTATTTTACCTTTATTAAATTTATTACATTGAATTTTCACCAGGGTTGTTACATAACCCTAACCCTTGGGGAAACACTGCATTCAATGTTCAATGACACCTACAACCAACAAAATTGTTGAAAGAAAAACTTACTTCCCATGGAGATTTATAACACAACTCATGGTGGTATTTACATCCATATACATATGTACATATATCAAAACATCACATCAAACATATACCAAAACATTTATCAAGGACATTCGATCAACCAACAAATAAAGAAGTATACATAGCCTGCATATGATCCGCCATCTCCCATGTAGCTTCATCAGGCACAAAGTGCTTCCACTGCACTTTAAATTGCTCAATTGCTAGGTTATGGAGCATAAGAACCTTTCTCTACAATATATACTGAGGTTCTGTCTATAATTCTCCATTTGGCTCCACCTGCAATACATACTAGTCAATCACATGATCAACATCTTTAACATACTTCTTAAGCAATGACAAATGGAAAAAATCATGGACTTTCACTTTCAGAGGCAGTGCAAGTCGATAGGATACTAGCCTAATCCTTTCAATAACTTGAAAGGCCCACAAAAATGAGGTGCCATCTTGGCACATGATCCAATCTACAAGGATCTCTTCTTTGGCTTGACGTGCAAGTACACATGTTCCCCAACATGAAACTCCTTAAACAACATGTTCTGATCTGCATAAAAAAAATTCATATCTTGTGTTGCCTTAAGATTCTTCTTGATCACCTGCATTTCCTATTCGATTTTTGCTAACATATATGGTCCAATCAATACCCTGTTCACCGGATCTGTCCAACTGATGGGAGTTTTCCATCTCTTCTCATACAATGCCTCAAAAAGAATCCTCCTCAGTGATTCCTAGTATTCATTATTGTAAGTGGATTTAACCAATGGAAGGTACTCCTCCTATCTTCTCTACTAATGCATCACATACATCCTCAAGATGTCCTCCAATATCCTATTGACCTTCTCTATTTTTCCATCTATCTGCAGATGACAAGGTGTATTGAAGGCCAAATTTGTACCTAAACCTATAAACAACTCCTTCCAAAACTTGGAAGTGAAATTTGCATCCCTATCTGAAACAATATTATTTGGAACACCATGCAATCTGAAAACATCTCTTATGAACACCTATACCACTTCACTAGTTGAATACATAGTCTTCACTGGAATGAAATGTGCTACCTTGGTCAACCTGACTACCACAACCATGATGTGTTGAACCTTTAATTAAACTGAGAGGGGGGGGGGTGAATTAGTTTAATGCATTCCTGATCTTTTTGAACTTTTCATTAAGCTAATTACACCTTCATTTCATATCCAATTTAATGTGCAAGTAATCTTAGAATGCAAGCAGCAAGTATTAGTTTAATATAGCAGTAGACTTAATATGAGAGTTGCAGGTATTAAGCAGATGATACATATCAGATTCAATACATAACTATCATGCACAGAGACACCGGATATAAGTGGAAACCCATAATGGGAGAAAACCACATCTTATTATTGTTGTGATGCAAAGGCAAGCTCCTACTCCCTCTCACCACTGTTTTTCTGCAGGCACCAACCTACAGGAGGCTCCAACCTCAATTCTGCAAGCTACAACTTGCAAGGAAGCACCAACTCCCTTCAATTTTCTATAGGCACCAACCTACAGGAGGCTTCAACCTTTGTCAGCTACAACTGACAGCTATTAAGCTGAATGTTTGCTGATTTACTCCAGATACCAGCTCTGTTCTGTATCTGCTCTTCTTCTCTTAATCTTCTCTGTTTTATTCTTAGATATTCTGCATTCTCTATATCTGCTCTCTCTCTTTCTCTCTCTATTCTAACGCCTGTTTTGCATATCAAAATGATATTATTTATAGAATTTCTTGATGACTGTTTGTTTTCCTCTAGGAATTCGAAATGAATGGTCATACCCCTTGGTCTTCTGCCTCCTCATTTCTTTATCTGCTTACTCAGAAAATATAACTGTAGGTATCAATTTAACATTACAGTGGGAATTTGTTCTCTCTCGGAGACTTGCCAATGCATCACAAACAATAAAAAACAATTAAAATATTTACATTTGAATTACAAAGTGAATTCCAGCTCACTCATTCACCCTCTTGGCTAGCTGCGCATTTGTCTTTTCTTTGACTATGTTTTGTCTTTTTCTGTGATTGTGTTTTAACTCTTTTCTGCTCTGTATTCTATTTTGTCCTCTACTGTGGTGTAATTGTTGTATATATGTAACAGTGCTTTTATATCAGTGCCTTTTAGAAAAATACGTGACTGCTGACTTGTAGCAAGTGTCTTGTTGATGTGGAACATTCCGCAGGCCAGAACATACATATATCACAATTGTATTACATTAATAATCGCCCTCCCCTTAAGCTGAGGCCCGTGGGTCTACAGACCATACGGCTTATCGCAACAGCGTTATATATATATAATATATATATATATATATATACATATATATATATGACAGTGCCTTTTAATATATATATATAACCCAACTTTGTCTCTTGGCTTAATTATAAGATGATTTAATCATATAATCTGCCCTTTTAATACACCTTAACATACTCTCGATGCATACAATAAAGCCTGTTTTAAAACATATAGAACTCCTTTCGGGCCCACCTGACACGTTTTCAAATGCGATTGATCGCAATCGCAAATTTCTTATTTGCGATAGTTGCTGTGCGGTTTCAACCAACTGCGATATTGTGATGGTTGCGATATTGCGATATTGTGATGGTTGCGATATTGCGATATTGTGATATTGTGATGGTTGCGATAATGCGATGGTTGCAATATTGCGATAGTGCGATGGCGCAATGTTTCAAAGTTGCGATATTGCGATGGTACGATGGCGCAATGTTGCGAAGTTGCGATATTGCGATGGTGCGATGGCGCAATGTTGCGATATTGCGGGTCCCGCCTTATAAAACTTTGTATTATGCGCTCCGTATAACTTCATAAATATGCTTTGGACCTTTTATTATATGATGCGCTGCACATATACTCCTGCGTGGGTAGAAATTCCCGGAATTTGCGTTTATGTTATATGTAACGCCCGGCTGGGTAGTGATTCTCGAAATAACGGCTGTGTCTTTGCAATAACAGCTGTGTCTCTGTATTCGACTGTTCCTGTCTTTCAATAACGGTTCTTCCCTGTGCCTTTTCCTTACCTGCTTCTGTTGCTCGACCTGTCTCTGTCTTTGCTGCCTCCATTGCCTTCGCTGTGCAATTCCTCAACATATCAGGATCTTGATGAAAAGAGATCCTGGGGTATCACCAAAATTAACGCACAGCATATTCAATCTTGTTCGACATTTTCTTCCTCTGCTACCTCTCTGCTGCCTCGATCTATTGCTGGTTTCTTTGCTGCTTTTGTTGTCTCTTTGTTTCTTTCTCTTCTTCTTGTCTAATGCTGCTCCTTGCTTCCTTCATTCTCCTTTTGCTGCCTCTTCTTTAAATGACCATGTTTCTGCTGCTCGACCCTCTCTACATCTTGCTGCTATGCTGCTCTCTTTACCTGTCTCTGCTTCTTCTCTGCTGCCTCTGCTTCTTCTCTGTTGCCTCTGTTCTTTGCCATCTCCTTGCAATTGTTCCTGTCTCTGCATCTGTTACCTCCTTTTCCATCAATGACAACATTTCCAACATGATGGAATCATGTTTTCTAGATGTACTTTAAAAACCTGTAATGAAATCCATGGAAATGACTCCCGTTTCCACTTTGGAATAGGAATTAGTTGTATTAGTCCACCTGGATCCCTGCACTTTTCTTTTACCTAATGAAAATCCAAGCACCTAGCCACAAACGCTGCTACGTCTCTCTTAAAACTCAACCAATAATAAAACTTATTTATTGTAATCAGTGTCTTCTAGTATCCGAACTGACTTGAATATTGTTCTGCATGAAACTCCCTTAAGATAATCTTCTTGATCTTACTACTGTGTGGCACATATATCATGTCCCTAAATCTTATCAAGCCATCTGCTCAGATATGATAGTCCACATCCTATGCACATGTACTTGTACCTATACTTCTTTGTAACCTGTGCCTAAGATCCATGTACTTGTTATCATGTTGACCTGCCTATAAAATATGATCATCTAAGTATGTCCCATAGGCACTCATAGTTTCATTGTGATTTACAAGTATCTTGTTGCTAAGAGCATCTGCAATTTTTTTCTCTTTTCCTTTGACGTACCTAATCTCAAAATTGAACTCACTAATCACGCCCAACCATCTATCTTGCCTAGAATTCAGATTTGGTTGGTCAAACAAATATCACAACCCATTTTGATCACTCATTAATACAAGCCTCCTTCCAATAACATAGTTCCTCCACATCTTCAATGCATGAATGCTTGCTGCCAACTCAAGATCATGTTTTATATAGTTTTTCTCATTCTCATTTAATTTCCATGGCTCATAACATACTACACATCCTTCCTACATAAGGAATCCACCAGGCCCTCTCTTGTGAGCATTTTTACACACAACAAAATCTTTGTCCAGGTTTGCAATCTTTAACACTAGATCATTTGTCAAGAATTTTTTCAATTGCTCAAAACTTGTTGCAAATTCCTCTTTCCATTCAAATTTATTACCTTTCCTCTGCAGTGACGTAATAGGATATACAATGCAAGAGAAGTTCCTGGTGAACCTCCTATAGTATCCTACTAGCCCCATGAATGATCTTACCTCATCCACATTTCTAGGAGCTACCCACTCCATTATAGCCCTTATGTTCTCTAAATCCACTATTATGCCTTCCTTGGAGACAACATGCCCAAATAAATTTAGCTTTCTCTGAAAGAAACTACATTTATTGAGCTTAGCATACAATTGATGCTCTCTCAACATTGTTGCTAAATTCTCGGCATGATCTTGCTCATTCTTATAATATATCAAGATGTCATCAATGAATACAATAACAAACATTTCCAGATAAGGATGCAACATATTATTAATCAACCACATAAAATTAGTTGGAGAATTAGTCAAACAAAATGGAACTACAACAAAATCATAATTCCCATACCTTGTTTGAAAAGTTGTCTTGTAAATGTCCTCTTCCTTAATGGGTACCTGATGATATCTAGATCTCAAATCAATCTTTTAGAACATTGATGTTCCATTTAACCGATCAAATAATTCATCAATCCTCGGAAACGAATACTTGTTCCCGTTGGTCACCTATTCAACTATTTTTAATCAATCCACAACCTAAAAGTACCATCCTTCTTCTTCACAAACAATACCAGTGCACCCCACGGAGATAACTTGGTCTAATGTATCCCTTCTCAAGAATTTCCTTCAACTGCAACTTCATCTCTACTAACTCTGGAATACTCATCCTATATGGCACCTTTGATGTTGGTGTTACCCCTGGTACCAACTCAATGGATAAGTAAACTTCTCTATTGGAAACACATCCTGAAAATATTGTAAGATTGGGTACCTTCTCAATATCTTTGCATCCTCATCCCCCTTACCTTTATCACTAGAAATGTGCACTTCTAATAACACACACCCATTTCTACGACTGTGATTTCCCTACATAGTTGTCACCATGCTAACTGATGTTTCTTTATTCTTACCTTGTAAGATTCTCTGCTCTCCATTATCATCCAAGCACTCTATGGTTGTCATAATAATCCACTTTGCTTCTATGAAGATACAACTAGTCCATACCTAAAAGCATTATATACAAACCCAATGTCATTATATTCAAATGTGTTAATGTAGACATACCATTCAACTCATGCACAAGCTCTTGCCCAATGATGAACCCACTTCTTGGTATATGTAACCAACTTCACTAACCAAGATTCTACATGCACTTATTTATTCAAACCACATTTCTCCACCCATTCAAGGTTAACATAACTATAATTAGATCTAGGGTCAATCAAAATAGAAACAACTTGATCACAATTATTACCATCCATATCACTAATAGATTCATGATGATATGTCTTCCTATTATCCAGCTCTGCATAGATATGAGGAATGATATTCCGAACATTCACAAAATTTTGTGCCTCTTGTGCACTATAGATCCGAGGCCTACCACCTTGATTCTGCAAACAATCCCTTTTAAGATGCTCCTTGCCACATGTCCAACAGTCCAACCATCTTTTACCATCACCTCTATTCTGTTGTTGTGACCCATGTCCCTGTCTAGTTGCATTGAACTTCTTATGTGGTGAAAAATTCTCTTTTTCTTCTACATTCTGAGGCCTTTTTCTTTTCGGCTGCCATTTACCTTACCTTTATCTTTATATTTTCCTTTCCATCCTTGCTGAGATTAATTCTTATGATTTGAATACTCATAATAGTGCTTCAATTTCCTAATAACTTCTTCAAGTCACTGAGGCTCATCATACTCAATATGATCTCTAAATTCTAATGGTAATCCACTAACAAATATTTGAACCTTAGATTTTTAAACTTTAAGATATGGTACATACCTCAATAAATCTAATAACTTGGTCTTATACTCCTCATCTTTCATCGATCCCAATTTAATCTCATAAAATTCCTTGGCTTTGTTGTCGTAGTACCTTTCTTACAAGTACTTATTTCTGAAGAGTCTCTCAAATTCATGCCAAATCAAATCCTTTGTCCTAATGTTTCTGACCCATTTTACATCTTCCTGCGAGGTATTTTCTTTCCCTTTGAGGATGATGAGAGTTATTATGGCCTTCATATTCTTTATATACTCACACAATTCAAATAACTTATTCATGCCAAGTAACCAAGCCTCTACATCCTTCATCTTATTTAACTCTCCATAAAAATTAGGTGGCTTCTCTTTCTTAAACTCATCTGGAAAGTACCCCCTATCACTCCTCCTATAAGGGTCTTAGTGATGATGATCATAGTGCCTTTCAGAACCAGAACTAGAATAGTACCTGTGCCCCTCACCTCTCCTATCCTAAGTATCCAAAAATATACCATCTATGATTGTGTCATTTCTATATGACCTGTGACCACCATGACAGCTATTGCAATATGCCCCATTAGTCCCATCCTCTTTTCCATAGCTGATCTGGAGTGGTCCTTGTCTCTGCAATTCTGAAAATTTTTGAATAAATACTGAATTGACTTTTTCTTGTTTTTCATGTTCCTGCATGATTTTGTCATTATTTGTTTTGCAACTCCTTATCTCTTCCTTCACACTCTTCAATGTGTCTGCTAAGTCAGAAGAGTGCTCAACACCACGTGTCTCATCTAATGCATAGGGGGAATATTTGTAGTCTACCATATTGCTATTCATATTGATCTCTTCCTGCAAGGTATATTATGTCAGCTAAACAAAATCATAAACAAACCAACGTACTTTAGTATAATTCAGGGAGGATATCTCGTCTGCAAGAAGGACCAGATTAGTACAATACATACATACATACATACATACATACATACATACATATATATATATATACATACATACATATATATATATATATATATATATATATATATGTATATATATATATATATATATATATATATATATATAATGATATGGTTGTAGCTACCATGCATGAGATCAAGATATGTGGTGATTATAGTCATGCATTGAAAATTGGACGATGGTTAAAATGATGATTATATGTGACTTGATTATATATATATATATATATATATATATATATATATATATATATATAATCAAGTCACATATAATCATCATTTTAACCATCGTCCAGTTTTCAATGCATGACTATAATCACCACATATCTTGATCTCATGCATGGTAACTACAACCATATCATTGTGTACATAACATATTTATGACACGCACACATACACATTACATACAAAAATCGACATGCATAATCAGTGCATAACTGACCATTAGGGGAATTTTGAGGTCCAAAATGGGCTTCCGAAGGAAATTATAAAATAATAGTGGAAATAATAAAATAAGAATTGATTACATCATCAAAATTTATAGGGAAAAAGAAAAAACTACTTTTTCAACTCATATTTTCAACTTATCTCCCAACTTTTTTACCCAAATTTCGAGTGGGAGTACTTGTTGGATGAAAAATTTAATTCCACACTCGAGGAGTACCCATGTTGCATACTCTCGATGGATCCTCCTACACAAAATATGAGGAATACATGAAAAACGTGACTGCAATCACGTTTTTTCATGTATTTCTCATTGTTCATGTAGCAGGGTCCATCAAAAGTATGCAACATGGGTGCTCCTTGGATGAGGAATTAAATTTTTCATCCAACGAGTACCCCCACTCGAAATTTGAGTAAAGTCTTTGGGAGATAAGTTGAAAATATGAGTTGAAAAAGTGGTTTTATTATTTTATTATTTTTTAATATTTTTACCCTTTTACTTAAAAAATGGTGAATCATCCCCCATGGTTGACATCATCAACTTGAATCTTATTGGTTCTTATAAAGTTTATTTTTTTTGTACATTTTTCTTAGGAGGCCCATTTTAGACCTCAAAATTCCCATAATGCGTACATTCACAACAATTACATTCAGTAACAACACCATCAAATTTCACATGGAGACATGAATAAATGACATGCATACACAACCAGTACATAGACCATAAACATAAGAACACATATGAAACTGACATGAATGCATGACCAACACACCGCACATCTAGTCCAAGGGGTGAACCATGCTCTAATTCCACTCTGTAGCACCCTCCTCCCACATTTACCCAATTTAACTAGTCCGCTGGGGTAAACATATGACGAGATGCTACTATTATCTGATTCAACCTTATAGGTCACCTTAAGGAAGTGGAACTGAGAAAACACGGTCAAATTGATCATCGACACAACCAGCAGAACCTATAGGAGCTACCTCACCTTTCTAGGTGACCAATCCCTGAGGGAACTCAACAATTCAAGGACCGAGAGCCCCATTCGCTCCCTTGCTAAGACCTCCAAGTGACTGTGGGTCCCATTCATTCCCATGAGCCTGCATGAGTGCAACTGCAGCCTTTTTCTACTAGCGTTATGCTAGTGACTGTGGGATTTAAGTCTAAATTACAGGGCTAGGACCCAATCACTTCCCATAACTTCATGGAATTTACATAAATGGAATGAAACATAGAGAAACTTATACCATTGAATATTATTGAACAGAAACTTGACTTTACCCATACTAGCCATGACAGGAATTTCATCAAACATGTCACAAATATGCATTCTATATATTTAAACAACATATCTGAGCATAGGGGTCTCATACTTATCAGAGAATCACTAAGAAGCATTAATTTGTTTTATCATTAGTTGCATTATCATCTAATAGTTCATATATTCATTTCTCATTCATTTACAAACCAAAACATGATGAGAAACATACATTTTCATTGTCATAAAAAAAAATTATAACCAGCATATAAACAACATAAATACTGAGGATACAATAGCCATAAATGCTACATAGAATCCAGTACATTCACACATAAATTACCAAGGAAAGGAAATATTATTCATGAATGAAAAAGCCAACTTGGTATGGGACTACCACATTCCACCCAACCATATATTGGATGAGCCAAGAGTCTCTCTTCATCTAATCACCCACATGCCATAATCCAAGTATGAACGTGGGACTCAAACCAAAATAACCAACTAGAGCTTCCCGAGGCTAAAACACCTTACCCTCATCAATAGAAACAGGCTTTACCACAATCCTCACTAGATCACTATGCCATAAATAAGCATTGATGCCACCATATTTCTCCACCTACACTGTGATAAATGTTATTGTCTCCTAGTCTCTAGGATTTACCACAATCCATAGTCTGATCCAGGGATCACTAGGCCATACCCGAGACACCACCCTTTAGGATTTATCATATATCCCGCCACTCACCGACAAGGATTCCTATGCATGATAAAGGCCAACCACCTCTATGATTTATTATATATCCTTCATTTCACTGGTGGAGGATTCCTAGGCCCACCGAGGGACACAATACCTAGCTTCACTGCAACCCACAGTCTAGTTCTGGGGATACTAGGCAAGTGGATTTACCGTAACCCACAGTATGGTTTAGAGATTACTAGGCCATGTGTTATTTCATTCAAAGATCCACCTCACTCAGTTTCCAATCAATCTAGAAATCCATATCAACCAAAACATTAGAACCCCATCACATCATGGATATCCATAAATGGAAAGGTTGGGCTGAAAAACATTATCAAACCTAGAAAAACCCATGTCGTTGACAGAAGGAGAACCAAGAACACACATGTATAACTATGCATGCCAAATATAGCAAGGAAATCATACATGAAAATTGATACCTGCAAGTAAATTGTTGTGAAACCAGCTCCAAAATAGAAAAAAAGAGATATCAATTCCTTAGAAATAAGCCAATTTGAGGGGGAAACCTCCAATACATTAAATGAATGAACAATTCTTGGATGATACAAATGAAAAAACCTCATTTCTATATATAGGAGTCCATGGGGCCACAATGTAACCCTAGCCGACCTAACAATAATAATGTAAGGGAACAATAACAACAATATGGGGGTTACAGGGGTACAACAATAACAATAAGGGTTGATACACTAACATAATAAGGGACTATACTATTAATATAGAGACTTAACATTCCCCTCTCCTTCAAAAAATTGTTGTCCTCAACGCTTGATTATTTCTTGATGCTTCTGTATAAAATTCTCATCCTCCCATATTGAATCTTCTACAGGAAATTTCTTCCACTTTCTGAGATACTTTGAAATTGATAGTACTTGTCGAGTTCTTGTTTCTGTGACTGCTTCAGAACTTCTTTCAATGTGATGTTGATCTTCCTGTTGTTTCATTAGATTCTGCACCAAAGTTAGGTTATCCTTTGAGCGTTGGAGAACTTGTTGTTGATGCTCAATGTGATATTTCACTAATTTATCATCCATATTAGCTATTATTTGATCCTTCAAACCATCCAACTTAGCCTCCATTTCTGCTTTTAAACCATCTATGTAATCTTCGGTTACTCTTTGTAAGATCAAAATTTGTTGCACTTGGTACCGTAATTTTGATATCTCATACTGCAATTCTTCCTCTTCCTGTGTCATAGTATAGATTTTTGAGGGCTTAATGGGTATGGAATTATTTTTTGGAGGAATTATAGAACCCAATACTGATAAAAATTCTAAAATATGCCCTTGGAATCACTTCAAACTGCTTTTGAAACAAACATTATGCAATTTTAAAAACCAAATACACACCTTTTTCTTTCTTTTGAGGAGCTTGATATTGAAACTAAATTATCTATGTGATTTTGGATCTTCAATATCTAAAATTCAGCGTTGTATTATTCCTCTGAAGCTTCTTTCAAATGCCACGGGTTTGACTTTATTTCGATTCTTCAAGACAACATTATATCCAATCTCCCACAATGGCCTAATTATGGACTGCTTCCATAGAGTGAACTTGTACGACTTGCCATGTGTCACTGTTTCTTCCTTTGGCTCTGAAATTGATAGACTAGAAACTATAGTTTGTGTTCTTGTGGCCACTTTTTACAACATTCCAATCCGATGCTCAGAGAGAGAGATATGAATATTTTCCCACGATAAGCTCTTTGAGATGAAATCTGGGACCCTGAAAAAGACCTAACTTCCACAGATCATTTCTCCAAAAATGTTGCGAATAAAGCTCTGAAATTTTTCGAAAATGTTCCTTAGGATTTGGGCTTCGCTCTCTAAAAAATTCAGCTTCTGAAACTTTGTAGAAAAAACGTTATAGCGAAAATTGCATGATGACCTGTTTAGGTTAAATTCAGGAGCCTGCAAAAAGCCCTAACTTCCACAGATCATATCTTCGAAAATATTACGAACCAAGCTTTGAAATTTTGTGAAGATGTTCCTCAGGATTTCGGCTTCGCACTCTAAAAATTTCAGCTTCTGAACCTTGATAGAAACAAACTTATAGAGAAAATTCCATGATGACCGGTTTGGAGCAGCAAAAACCCTAGAATCCAAAGCTCTGATACCAAATGTTGTGAAACTAGCTCCAAAAATAGAAGAAAAGACATATCAACACCTTAGAAATAAGCCACTTCAAGGGGGAAACCTCCAATACATTACACGAATGAACAATTCTTGGATGATACAAATGAAAAAACCTCCTTTCTATATATAGGAGTCCATGGGGCCACAATGTAATCCTAGCCGGCCTAACAATAATAATGTAAGGGCACAATAATAACAATATGGGGGTTACAGGGGTACAACAATAATAATAAGGGGGGATACACTAACATAATAAGGGACTATACTATTAATATAGGGACTTAACATAAACTCGGTGTATTTGCTTGATCCTGCTCTTCCTTGCTTGAGTTTTGCTTCCTCTTTTCCTTCTTTACCTTTCTTGATCAAATGTTGAAATGCTCCAAGAAAAATCTAAGTTTCCAAATGGTGTGTGAGAGAGAGAATAGAGAGAGAGCTCCAAAACTAAATTAACAAAAGGTACCAACTAATCCTCAAATGCATTTTTATCAATTAGACCTCTATTTTCTTCATTTTCCATTATTTTCCTTCATTTTTCCTCCTCACATGCAACCTATGTCCTTTCACCTTCCTTTTCTCCTAATTTCCATTATTTTCATAAATAAATTGCCAAAATTCCATTTTTCCTTTCCAAATTCCTTTTCCATTTCCTTTGCCAATCTCCTTAACCATAATAAACCAAATGAACACCCACACTAGGATGTTTTTCCCAACAATCATCTTGGAATAAGTGTCCCATAATCATGGTTATTATTTTTACTTTATTCACTTTTATTACATGGAATTTTCACCAGGGTTGTTACTATCCACAACACTGTCTATAGCTCTAATAAGTAGATCTATTATTTTATTGCACAATTAGATTGGAGATGAATGAGTAAATAGAATTTTTATATTTGAACCATGTCCAAGATCTATGAAAAACAATCATTAGATAAGTCCTGAAATTTTAACACAATGGGCTTTTGAGCTTCTTGTCTTGGGAGTTGGTTGGTCCAACCGAAGAATTCCCCTCACGAACAAGATCTGAATATTAACGAGATGCATACACACTTAAGATCAAGTTATTAGATCAATAGAGGCTAGATCACGCAATAAAAACTAAAAATCTAGAGATATCTAGTAGATTAAGAAAATTTAATTTGTTACTCTAAACCCAGTAACCAATGCAAGATACCTGTGTAAATAGTTAATCCAACCACCAACTAATGAAATAATAACTTATATAATTTTAATTCAATAGAGAATTAGGAACATGATTCAGAAGACATTACCACAAGAAGCAGAAGAGGAACACCATCACGAATAAACCCCAAAGACTTCTTTATTATTCAAGAAAAATAAAGTTACAACAAATATTGGATTCGATATTGTTACAAAATGATCTTATGATAAACCATGATACAATGAGGAGAAAAATAACTTCCTTATATAGAAAAATGAGGACATCAAATCCCTCCAAGTAGAAATAATAGCTAGTTTCCTTGATCCATGGCTTGATACTTGTCAAATTGATTTGAAACCTTGATAATTGGCACACAAATTTCCAAAATAATTCAATCTCCTTGATTGATGGGATGGACAGGAAAAAAATTTATTTTTGGGTGGTTTTAGAACACAGGAGAATCTTCAAAAAACTATAATTATCATAATGCTTGCATTCAAATAATCACCCTGACCTAGAAATTCAATTTTGTTGAGAAAAATTTCCTTTTAGCCCCAATGAATTTTTCGAATAGGACTAGCTGCCTTAGCAATGAGTCCTTTCATATTTTTGAATTTGAAAAAGAACCTCAATAATTTTTTGATAATTTTTCCACAATTATTTTCTCTCATTTTAATTTTTTGACATTTTTCCATTTTAATTATTTTGACATTTTTCACTAGAAAATAAAATAAAAGACTCAAGAGCAGATTACACATATTTTCCTCCCTCAAAGTGGGTCTAAAAAATAATTTTTCTATGATTTCTAATTATGAGTAATCATCCACCAAACATATTCCCATACAACACTTATTACATCAATATAATAAATAGATATCCCATTAGAAGGGGAATTTTATAATTGATGCATTGTTACACAATATTTTGTTGCAAAGCAGCGAAATTTGTATAAAATTCTTCACCCTAGACAACATGCTTAAGGTATCCCTGAAAACCTAAAAGAGAAATGCATTGAAGCTTTTCTACAGAGTTTGTAAAAAACCTTATTTTGCAAGCCCGGTGTGGTTCTCCCCTTAATAAGCTCACACTTGTCACCATGTACCTATCCTGTGAACATTGCTACCAGTGTGGGAATTCAATAGTGAAGTCATGTTGGTCCTCTTTAGGAAATTTCTCCATAAATGGAGCATAAGCTTCAGCCTCTAGAATTCTCAAGAATGGAGTTATGGTACTTATTGGTTAAGGATATGGTCGAATACTCCCATGTTTGGCCCTTGATTTTATCTCCAAATATTTTACCATTATAGATAAGAAATTTCCCCCTCATCAGTGGATTCTTAACCTCCTCATCTCTGCTATAAGAGAGTTCCATGTTAGTGAGCCTTGGTTGGTCATTGCTAGTTTCCCTACTTCTGCCTGATTCCACCCATATGTTTCCGATTTGACAAAGAAGGGGAAGAGATTGAAGAGTTTGGCTTGAACATGGATTACCACTATGAAGGAGGCCTTCAACATCAAGGCACTGGATGTAATATTTCCTTTGATTATTTTATAATACAAAGTATACTTTGATTCCCATAAATCTGTTAATATTAACGAGTTTAGCATGATACTCCTTGATTTTCATGCAGTTTTAGTTGAAACACATATAATATGTATCTTTTGTATTTTTTTCGTGTGATATTCTTTACAAGTATTTGGATGTAGAAAGCATAGCGAGGAACGAGCCTGAAAGTGAAAGGATCAACATCGACACCAAGGAAATGATTGCATAAGGAGAAAGTAGGTGATATCCCTTTCTCACTTTACTTTTCAATGATAATCTAGGAAAGCTTGTATCCTTTGTCACAGTTGATACTAGACCCACTCATTGGGATAGAGGGACCACTTTTTTCCAAAGAAGGTATTTGCCTGCATAACACACATGACCTCTTAGACTCAAATAAATTATGTGACACAAGACAAATGAGCTAGTATGATAAAACACATAGACTCGATAACACTAGGACTCACCTAAGACGTCACTATCGAGACCCACTCTATCTTTGGAGTATATGTGGGAGAAAAGCTTTGCCGATTATTTGGGTTCATAAATGAGAATAATTGGCGAAGGGTAAAAAACTCCCTAGAGTGAAACTCTTTTCTAAGAATCAAAGGCTTACTTGGATGTTTTAAGATGGCTTTATAGTCATACTAGAATCATTTTTAGAATGATGGCCCATAGGGATGCAGAATTTGGATTACAAAAAATGTTAAAATATGATAATGATTTATGGTTTTCTGACTGCTCGAACGTGATGGAATGCTTTGAAAAAATGTACGTTGATATAGGGTATTTGACGCAAGTTGGTAAACATATATAGCCTATTCTTCTATTTAGATACTCATTGTCTTATTTTTTTTTTCTTTACGGTGCATGGATAGATATAGTTCTTGTTTCATCAAAATCATTGTTATCAATATCATCTACTAGTTAGTTGTGCTTATATCATCTTAAAACTTCACTTGTTCTAATTGACATATCATATAAGTGGAAGATATCCTGATTATTACTCTAACTAATTCATTTGATATCATTGTCTATATTGTTTCATTGAGTTACCTTAAACTGATTCACTAATTTATATTGGTATTTTCTAATCTTGTGTTGAAAAGTGATAATTTGAAATCTTTATTACAAGTGGTTTATTATTGTTCACATTGAGGCATCTTAAAAATAATTGTATCTCATTGAAGCAATCTTATTTTGAAAACCTTGACATCCTGATTCTAGCCTAGATTTTCATTAGTTAAAATTTACCTCTAAGCATAAACTTCATTGAAAGAAAGTTAGGACAAAATTCTTCATCCAATTTTTCAAGCTTGACCCTTGTTCAAAAATTACGGTTCTCTTGTGGGAAATCCCTTGTAGGAACATAGGAATATGGATCATTAGAATTCTATCGTTAATGAGGCCTTACCCTCCTGCCCATGGACTTCTTTCTACAACCTTGTGTGAGACTTTATTCAAAAAAATTGAGAACGCTCTCACCTAGACTAGGCATATAATTAAAATCAACCAATATCTTGCATCACACCAATTTTAGTTTTGCAATTCATATGTCTATTTTTTTCTCTCTTCTTGTAGCATTCAATACTATTGTGACTTGAAATATCTATTTGCAAGCTTCCTAATTTTCATTGAGCATTTTTAAGGCATTGGTTTATTGGAGTTATCATATATTTTCCTCATTGATCCTAATTGAATCCATCTTAAAATACATATCTCATAAATATTCACACATACTCTAATTATAATTGAGTTTCGTTAATAATAATTGCATTGCCCTTATATCTCCTAGACTTGTTTCTTCAACAAGTTTTCCTTAATTAATCATCTTGAGGGGCTACCCCCCTTAACTTAGATAGGAGAGAGTCTAAATGGAATGAGTAGCGATTAGAGTGATGACCCCTACTCTGAGCGTTGTGCCCTGGGTGTATACTTTAGGCAAAAAAAATCAAAAACCCTAATTTCAGAAAGCCTAGTTTTAGCTTGTTCATGGATTTTGTCAAGGATGTGAGGACCCGAAGAACCATTGGCAAGAGCCGAACAGACTCACCTTCATGAAAAATAGCTTAACCCTCAAATGGGATATCATCAATATCGATGGTTTTGTAAGATAAACAGATGAATGCACATGTCCATCATTAGTTGCGAAAACAAAAATATTATTGACTAAATCACTCGTTTGATCAAATGTGTGAAAATTTATAGGTTGGTTGTTCAAAATATAAGATTCTTTTGGTTAATAAGATGGAGATGAATCAACTGGATGATATTCATGGAAGGGATGAGTAATGTGACTTCTTCCCTCACATAGTGGATTTCCAATTGGGTGAAATATGGGCAAGATTCTTATTATTTTCCTCTTCAAGAGGTAAGATGGCACCAACTTGTGCTTGATCACAATATGCACTAGCTAGGTGAAAATATAAAGGATTTGAAAAAATTTCCAAGGTAATATTTTCAAACAAATCATAGTATAAGCAGCGGTGCACAATGGCTAGTAGAAGATGAAGGGGTTCTTTCGGAGACACATTACTCAAATCAGAATCTTTCATAAATGATCTTTCACCTAGCGATATGGAGTTGAAAGGAGAATCTTGTAAGGAAGCCCTAATCTAACCTAGTTCAAGGATATTATTAGGAATTTGAGAACATACCATAACCATCAGTGGAATTTGAAGTTCTTAAACTTCTTGATAAGCCCCTAAACTTTCAAAATTTGGCTCGTTAAACTTCAGTAACTTGGTGAGATCAGTAAGTGAAAATGGACAACTGTCATTAGATGTATGAGTGAATAACTTGTCAATAGGATGATATTTTTGAAGTCATTAATTTGATCATATTCAGCAGCTAACACATGAGACTCTTCGAGGAATCAGAATTAAGACAAATTGACTAGAGGACACTCTTGAACTTGTCGAGATGTAGAGTCTTCCTCTTCACTAGTTAAAGGTTGTATATTGAAAATCTCATGAAAAATGGATTCAATATTTCCATCTTATAATTGTAATACAACATTTTTATGTACTTGATTGTAATCTAAACTAGTGGGATGAAGATATAAAGGGTTTATAGAAACCATTGGTGTAACTGACTCATCAAATAAATCAAGGCACATCAGATGAAAAGACTTCATTGAAGATCCATCCATTCCAACCAAATCTGGATCAAGACTCAAATCCTACACATTTAGCATCAAAATATCAACTCCCATATGATGCTTCATGGAACTGATTGCACAACGAGCATTATTCGAGAGAGGGCCTAGGTCATTGCAAGCAGGGGAATGAGGGAGCATATTCTAAGGAGATTCATGAATATATTTTGGAAAATGTTTATCGGGTTCAGGTTGAATCTCATCAATAGGGGGAGGTGTTTGATCAACTTGATTTCTAGGTTGACTAATTTCCATAGTATGAATGAGAGCTTCAAAAGTAAGACAATGTGGTTCCTATCTCTGAAAATACTCTTCTTCGCCTATATTATTCATGACAAAAAATTCATTAGGAAATGAAGCTGGAGGAGGATGAGGAATTTCACTAGAAGTAATATCCTCCTTAAAGGATCGAGGTAAGGGTGAAAATCCCACAAGACAAATATTTTCAATGTACTTCATTAGAGGCACATAAATGAAGATATCGACGTGTATGTTCAAGCATAGTTATTTCACCCTCACCATAAAACTTGAAAATTGATGAACTATTTTTTTGGGGAGTGAAATTTTTATGATTTTAGAAAAGAAATTTGGGATAGAGATTTGGGATGGAGCCATTTAAAAATATGATGTTAATATAAAGGCTCCACAGTCTCATCTTGTCATGTAGACCTCCTTCTAGTGCCAAAAATCTGTTGATGGGGGGAAATGTCCCTCCAAAAATTAAGCGATCTCCCTATTGTGAAGTCCCATTTAGACCTCACATCATTTGGGATAGGAGACCCATATGGTATGTGGTCCTGACTCCACCATGTAGATATTTCTCTCGGATATGAAATGTGGAGATTTTAGAGTGAGGGAAAGAAGTAAATTCCTGGAAAATGGGAATGAGGTCAGCCCACGATTGATAACTTGTAGAATGAGATACAAGAATGTAACAAAAAAACAACAAAAATAATCATATTACAAGAAGGATTAGTGAGCTAAAACCATCTCATACATACATGAACAGGAAGGTGTCATAGTTTAATTGCAAATTAGTTCACAATAAGTTACCGACATAATGTGGAATAATAAAGCAAATATTTAAAGTATACATGCAAGCCATAAGATACGAATGATTTCATTAACATATCACCCACATGAAAGGACACATGCAAACATAATGGAAATACAATAAATCCAATATAACCACCATAGGGATGCACAATAATCCATGTCAAAAGTGAATAACTTCTCATTATCCATTTTGCAAATTCAAGTACATATTCAGCAAGTCCAGCAAGGCCTAGTAGTGGAACATGGGCTATTCATACCATCTTCCAAAGAAAAACCTAACCTCACCACAACTCACCATACTAGATGCAAAGCGCTGAGTACCTATAGGTCCTAATGCACACAAAAGTTATCTAATTCTAGACCTATCTCAAGTGCTAAAGTCCCTACAAATTGAGCATGAGGGTATATTTATAGAAGTGAGGTGATTATTCACCTACAATGAACTTTCATATACCCTCATGACTTTTGAACTTCCTCATGACTCTCTCATGTCTAATGACTATTAGATGCTCAATTGATCTCCACATAGTTGTTAACATTATGATAAGAAGCATTTACATTGTGATAGAAGAGAAGTTATGAGGACAATAAATAAGGTTCTTGTAATCCCTAGAGTACTTGTTGCTAATGTGGTTTCCAAGTCACAAGATAGGGTTGTGTTTTTCACTTGTTATATTTAATGACTATTTCTTTGATACTAGGCCTAATTTGCTTGGAAGCAACCATCAAACCAATAAGTTTTTCCTTTGGTATTGTCGAATGGTCCTAGAGTCAGTTCGTTTTCTTGTCAAAAACTTAGGTGTGTAGCCTTCTCATGGAATTGAATATCAAACTAATAGCACTTGATATCTTTTGAATTGTATTTCCTTCAAATGAATCCCATATTCCATCACGTAGATCAACAATATTTTCCCCTCATTTTACCTACAAGCAAATCACATGGTTGAATATATTGTAGTTAAAGAACAATACTAAATACATATCATATGAACTAAAAGGAGGATATTAATTTGGACCCCTACACAATCATTTTCAGCACCAAAATATTTTTAATTTATGTGGTTTGTGCGAGATAATTCTAAATATAAGTGAATGTTTTTATCTTCTAGATGGAGCTAGACTTCTTGAACTCGACTAATTTTTTAGGCCTTGGGTTGAGGACCAATTGATGAGTGAACTTGAACACTTATTCATACATGCAAAAAAATAAATATTTCAATGTACCCATGGGCGTGACATGAACTATGTGTCTATTTCTTTGCTAATATATTGAGCCACTATATGTCTCTAAACTTCTATTCCCAACATGTCATTTCCCATTTGCATGCCTATCAGTCCTAGATTTCTCCTCAGGTTCACCTTGCTTATCACTAATATATCCACTTTTTTTTCATCATGAGTGCCTTTATATACTTTATTTAAACTCAATTGAGGTGCTCCATTGAATTATTCAAGTGAATCCCATTTCCAAAAGAAGTAGAGGTCTGCTATTGAGCATATGTTGTTGCTTCATGTTGTCGGAGTGCCTCAGATGTTCTAACATCTTAATATATCTCACATTATCTTTAGTATTAGGTTTTCATTAGTCATACCCTTAGAACCTTATGCATAATTTCAAATCCCACATTTTAGCTCATATGGGGAGATACCCTGTGGGTAACCGTGTGAGATTTCCCTGAAACACCTTGCCTAGTTATTACATGAATATGCCAATCATTGTTGTGAGTTCCTTTAGTAAAATAATAGGAAAACCTTGCTTTATCTTCATATTGTGGTGTTACAGGAAATTTAAACAATGAATTTTTGAAAATAATTAATTTCAAGGATCTACTTTTCTTAGTGATTCTAGCCTCAGTCTTCCAATCATCAAACTAGTAATCATCTTCTGCAAGTATCTTTTGAGAAATTTAGCTTAAGTATGGGAGTCTCACTGATCAAATTTTTTTTTTTCTAGAAATTATTTCCTTTCTACTTCATCGCAATGTGGAAACTACGATATTATTGCTCTTGATGAGTAAGCTTTTAAGTTGGCATCTTTGTATGTCTGGTTCTTCCAAGCTAGGAATGAAAGCCATCACCGCTAAGCTTGCATTTTATAGTGATGATTGTGTCAGCCATGCTCAATTTCATACTGCCAGGAATTTTGTAATAATATGTTCATGCTTTAAAGGGTATTTTGGTTCCATTTAACATTGATATGGGTTCACATAAATCCCTTTTTAGATCAATCAAAAATCTTAAAATTACTAAATGGCCTAACTGATGAAGCTTCAATCAAAAAAAAATCCATTGAATTTTATTGGTGGTAATTTCCATAGTTATGTAGGCTACAAACGATTGGAAAATAGCCACAGCCACAGGGAGCATTCACGTGAGCAGATAGCTTTGAATCCTCCAAACGCCTGCTGGCTTCTTTTTGTGAATGAACGTTGGCTCCGATGACTCATTGTATTTTGCTAATAGTATTGTTTGTAAGCTGAACACAGGGGAACCAGATGATGGTAGCAATAGTAAGGTGTGGATCTCCTAAGTTCAGATATGTCGAATAAGTTTGACATGCTACAAGGGTGAGGGTGGATTTTTTTCTCCCAGTAACAGTTATCGGGTATTTTGGAGCTCCATGCTCAAGTTATTTTGTTACAGTTTGGAATATACACTCTAAGGTATATTTGAGCATTTTAGGCTGATAAGTCTTTGGGCTTGGTTTCTTCATGTATTGGTGGTTTAAGACGACTCTGCTTTCTTTCATGCCCAGAAAAATCGACCACAGATATCCTCAGACCTGGGACACAATGGTTGGTGCCATTCCTGGATTATATACAAACCTTTTAGGATCATGATGATCCAATTGTGCAAGCGGTGGTGGAATATCAAAAAACATTTCTTTTGTTGTTGTGCAGAGCCCTAAAGAGGGTTTGGTAAATCGTTCGATTTAGAAGGAACGACAATTTTTTCCCCTAGTTATTCCAGGTGTCGGATCGTTTTTGTCCCCGAAATTCAATTCAAACTTTTCTGGTGTGGGGGGGGATATCTGTCAAGATTCGGGGTGGCCTCAAGACGTACACATCAGGTTGATTTGGTGTACTTACGCCGATGAACCATTCCTCTGTGGACCCATACTATGAATTGTGGTAGTAAGTGATTGCGACTCATTGGTTGTGTATTGGGATGTGTGAACGATGTTCCACTTGTCGGGTACCTTCCAGAGCTGGGGTACCTTCGAGAGCTGGTGATTGATGATCCTTTGGTATCTCCATTTATGGAAATTGACATAGGTGGGTGGTGAACATTTATTTATGTATTGGTAGTCTGGTACTTGGGACCAACACATGGCGATGGGTGGCTCGTTCGTTGATCTCGAGTTGGCGCTCATCGACGACGCATTTCTGCATGTGCTCAAGCTAGCGGAAGCTAAAGCACTTAACACAAAACTATCCGGCTGCCGCGACCATATTTTTTCTCCTTCCTCTTCATTTTTTCCGAGGTACATTGCACCAGAGATGGTTTTGGTTGGTTCGGGGTCCCATTTCTGAATCGAGGACGTCTTCTACTCCAGGGTGTATTCTGGTTGATTTTGAACCTGTGAGGGCGAAGGTGCCTCTTCCTGGTAATGGGGGGGAGGCCACAACTGTCATCTAGAGTAATTTGGGCCACCAAAAATCAACTAAGCCTTTTAAGTTTGCTGCTCAACGACGTCTCCTCATTTTTTGGAGCGATGTGATGTGGGAGAGAGATGAGAGTATTCTCTTGAGGGCATTCATGGGTAAGTGGGAGTTTTCTACTCACAGCACAGTAGATTTACAGAATTGGCTTATGGGGGCTTGGAGATTGATAATTGGATACAAGCCTTGTATCATTCAGTTACCAAATGGATGGTACTGTTACCATTTCTTGAAGGATGAGGACGTTCTGGAGATTCTCCTCCAGATGTGGGTTAATGGTCGGTCTATTCTACCTTTGTTCAGATGGTCAGTTTATTTTCACCCGACTGATAATGCGCTTAAATCACATCTGTTATGGGTGAAGCTTATGGGACTTCCCATTAAATTCTAGTCACAGGCAATCTTGCAGACAATTGGGAACAACATAGGAGTGTGCAGATTTGTGGATCCAAAGTGTAACAGGGTCTTTGAAAAGCGTGTTTCCTGGATCCTCATGGAGGTATCCTTCGCAGGAGGTTTACTAGCAGAGGTCGATCTCGAGTGGGAAGGGAAGAACCTTCGACAGCATTTGGATTACTGGAACACTCTGTTTCGGTGCCACCTATGCCATGACATAGGGCATCTTATGCAGACCTGCTTGCAATGGAAAGAGGATCATAATAGGCATGCATGGGGTGACAATTCGAACCGGCGGGTGGATCGTTAGAAGACCAAGCGGCTTGCGACACCACTTTTGGTTCCTCCTTACATGGGTAAGTCACATGCACCTTTAAACCATTTAAAGGTTGATGTCTGTGGTGGGGAGATGAATATGTGTGAGTCAGGTCATAATGATAATGTTATTGAGTCAAAATTTGGGGATTGTACTCTTAAGGGTGGGGGTTCTCCGTCTATGGTCAGGGTTTTACCTGTAAGGACTGATCCTTCGGGACCTACTTTCATGGGATCACCACCTTTTCCTACTACCCTAAATTTGGTTGATGCTTGTTGTGGGGAGACGATTGCAGGTGTGTTGGGTCATCTTGGTGTTGCATCTGTGCCTATTGTTGAGGACTGGTCACTGTCTAGTGCATGTTCATAGTTGGAGGCCAGGGACTTTCCTGCTAAACCTCTTCTTATGATTCCCCATGTTGATTCACTGATTGACCAAGATAGGAATCCCCTTTATTACAATGCAATACTGTCGACCGAGTTACCATCCTCCCCTTTGTCCCTGTCATCCACAATGCTGTTGACCGAGCCGTCGTTGGTGGACAAGGTTCACGGGGAACCTTCCAAGGTTCCATCGTCATTGACTCCTAGAAATTCTATGTGTAGTGACCTTGATCTTCTACTTTTGGACCTTGATATTAACCTTGTTCCCCTGACCATGGACAGAGGAAATAATTTGTCCCCTCCTGTGATTATTATTCCCTCCTCTAAATCGAATGTGACGATAAGGAGAGGCAAGGGTCGGTTGAGGATTAAGAAGAAGTCTATATCCTCAAATTCACAGAGTGGGGCTCTAGCTTATGGGAATTTCAGAGATATCCCTGTCACTTTGGCACTAGACCGGCTTCTTAGAGCACTTGACCCATCCAAGGTTGTGACATGATTAAGTTGGTCTCCTTTAATATCAGGGGTTTGGGGGGGAAGGCGAAACTTCTGTCTATGTGAGAGTTTTTTCTAAATAATTATCCTGTTATTATCTTTGTACAAGAGATGATGAATAATGCTAACAGGGCTATTTCTTGTTTCCGCACTATGTTCCCAATGTGGCACATGGTGGCCCGGGATGTTGCGGGTCATTCTGGTGGCGAAATCGTAATGTGGGATCCTGCAGTTGCATCATTTAAGGCTTACGGGTTTTATGGAGGGATTATCCTCTCGAAACATATCTGGGGATTTAACCAAAGGGTACACATTGTTAATTTATATGCTCCCTACAAGAATAGGGTTGTATTTTGGAAAAGGATGGTTAGCAACGGTATCTTTCTGCTTGAGAATTTGATAATTGTGGGAGACTTCAATATTACTTTTCATGATTCAAAGACTTGGGGTGTACAGGGTAGAATGGATCCGCTACCTGACACTCTCTTGAATATTTTCAATTATGTTCATATAGTCAATTTGGAGATGAAAAATCATGGCCCTACTTGGTTCAATGGGAGACAAGGTGATGCATCGATATGTAAGAAGATTGATCGATTTATGGTTAAATCTCATCTAATGGCTAGGATAGTTGATTAGCTGGCAACCATAAGGGATGTTATGATCTTGGATCATAGACCTTACTCTTGCTTGGTATTTCAAATTAAAAAAGGATGGGTATCCATTCAAGTTCAAGTATGTGTGGTTGAAGGACCTCGGCTTCAACACTATGGTGGTGGAGTTTATGAGTAAAAAAAGAAGGAAGGTGGGAACAGGTGTAACTGATTATCTGATGGACACTCTTAGGGGGCTGAAGAAAGAAGTGAAGAGTTGGGAGTCGTGGAATAAGTTAATTTTGAAGGTCCAATATTTTGCTTTTGCAAGGGAGACCGTTATCCTTATAAATGAACTAGAATCTAGAAATCCAAGGGAAGGTGCCTGGACACGTTTAAAGGAAGTTGAGGAGAAAAAAATGAAAATACTCTTTATCGAAGAGTAGACGTGGAGGCTTAAGAGAAGGGTTGTTTGGTTAAATGATGGTGATAAAAACACTAAGTTTTTCCAGGCTTATGCAAAAGGGAGAAGAGACTACAATTCAATCTGGCAGATTGATAAGGACGACTCTTCACTCTATTCCTCGGAAGACATTAGAGAAGGGGCTGTCACAAATTTCCAAGGACTATTTAATGCTGGAGAGTCGAGACATCACAGGGAGAAGATATGGGTTGTTGAGGAGTTCCCTCAGATGTTTGATGACAGGGAACACTCTGATTTCTATAAACTGATCAGCAGAGAGGAGATATCAACTGCACTAAACTCCTTCTTGGTGGACAAGAGTTTGGGGCCAGATGGTTGGACCCTGGACTTCTTCATACATTTTTCTGATATCTTTATCAATTTCATTATGGAGATGGCTGAGGAGGCTAGGAAAACTGGAAAGGTGAGAGGGGCTCTTAATTCTACTTTCCTGGTTCTGATTCCTAATAAGGATTGAGCTATTACATTCAATGACTTCAAGCCGATATCACTTTGCAATACACTGTATAAGATCGTATCAAAGACTATCATGGATCGGCTGAAAAGAGTCCTGTCTAGACACATTTCCCCTGAACAATCAAGATTTTTAAAGAACAGGAGCATACATGATGCAGTTGCATCTACTCAAGAAGTCATACATTCTATCCACACTCATAATTTGCAGGCCATGGTTATGAAGATAGATCTCAGTAAGGCATATGACAGGGTTGGCAGGGGGTTATTGAGGATGATTCTATATAAGATAGGTCTTAACAGGGCTTCAGTTAACTTGATTATGAGATGTGTGTCTAACACGTCCATGGCGATAATCATAAATGGTATGGATTCAAGATTTTTCAAGCCTGGGCGGGGTTTGAGACAAGGTTGTGCACTTTCCCCTCTCTTATTCATATTAGTCATGGAATATTTGAGTTTAAAAATTAGCAATGCAGTGAGATCGGGTAGTATCAAGGGGATTAAGTTGTCACATTTTAGGGAGATAAACCAAAAAAAATTTGTGGATGATGTTATGTTATTCAAGATGCTCATTAGATCGGTCTGGAAGAATTTTCACAATATTTTTCTTAGATTTTGGAAAGCCTCGAGTATGATGGCTAACATTGGGAAATCGTGTATATACCATGAGGAGGATGGGAGAGTATTCGCTATTGACATAGCTAACATGTTCAATTTCAGTACTGCTCCCTTGAGCATGGGGTTTAAATACCTAGGCTTTCACATGAAGCCAAATAATTATAAGATCAAGGATTGGTACTGGATGGTTGAGAAGGTTGATAATAAAATCAGGGGTTGGACATCAAATTGGCTGACCAGCAACAATAGATTCATCCTTGTATAGGTGGTTATATATAATATTATGGTTTACTAGGCTCATATCTATGCCATTCCGAAAAAGGTTCTTAACAATATTAGAAGGGTAATTATGAATTTTATATGGAATTGAAGGGAGGATAGAGGAAAATATCATCTGGCGAGATGGGATCTTATTATGAGGCCCAATATTTGTGGAGGGTGGGGCCTAAAAGACTTGGGTACCTTTGGGAGGGCACTCCTTACGAAATCATTGTGGAGGGGGCTGAATTCAAACGGGATATGGAGTGAGATGATTAAGTATAAGTATCCGGAGATGTCATATTTGGAGCATTTATTCATGGTGGGGTGGAATAACAAAAAGGGGGGATCAACTATATGGAATGGGTTTAAGAACTGCTGGCCCGTTTTCAACACCTTTCTGAGATGGAAATTTGGCGATGGGGGTAAGATTCTGATTGGTATCCCAGGACTTTGTGGTGATGTTACGACAATGAGGTGCAACAATTAGCTTCTACACTACTTGAATGGTAAAGGTTATTTTTACATGAGACAAATAATCAAGAAGGTTGAAAAGGGTACTCCTCTATGGTTTTCGGGGGAGGATTTATAGCTACCATTTCAATTAAAGGGAGAGTGGGAAAACTACACGAAGTATTTAAGGAGTAAAGGATTAATTTGGAACACTGGTGGGGACAGGGTGGATTGGAATGGCCTGAAGAAGGAGGGAATGTTGATGGTGGATGCAGTATATAACAAAATGTCCATGCATAATTCTCAAAACCCTGAACACAGAACCTACAAGGGCTTATGGGAGAACACGACACCACTGGAAATGAAACTATTTCCATGGCTAGTTATGATGAACAAAAATCTAACTTGGGAAAATATGAAACGGAGAGGAAAGATTGGTCTGGGAATATGTAGGCTATGTTTGATGAAGGATGAAGATAATACATGCCTATTTTATATGTGCAAATATGAAAGGAACGTTCTGAAGTTTATTTGTGAGTATTTTAAGATGTAGGGTCCTAATATAGAAATACATAAGACTTCATTACATGATGGAATATGAAAAGCATAAATTACAGGAATATCCTGACACTGTTCCATTGGGCCATATGGTGTGACAGAAACAAGTGGATATTAAAAGAGGTGTGGTGCTGCCCCATGGGGACTACTACTATCATTTTACAAAACTAGGACATACTTATAATTGTGTTGAAACCTCTAGGGGATCTCTCCAAGAGAATGAGACTAGTATAAATTCACTACCCTGCAAGATTTTTTGACGGCGCTTCACAAAAGTATAGATGTGGGTGCAGGTCCTGGCTGATGCTCTCGCCACACTATAATTATAAGATTTACTGGTTCAATGGAATTGGGACAAACATGAGAGCATAAGTTCTAGCATTATGGGGTCTATTATGGTTTGCTTCACAACTCTATATTGATGAATTCTGGGTGTTTGGTGACTCAAAGGTACTCATTGATCACCTTAATAGAGGAAACAAGTTGTCACCAGGACATCTCATGACTTGGCTAGAGCACATCGATATATTAAGGAATTCCTTCACCACTATACATTTTAAGTACATCTTCCACGAAAATAATTCTCAGGTGGGTAGGCTTTCCAAAAAAGGTTTGTTTGGTGTTTTTGGTCAGATGTATTATGAGCTATCAAACTCAGATGGGGAAGGTGCTACAGGTATGGTCCATTTCTCATAACACCTATTAATGTACTCCTACTCCCTTTATTTTTGTATCTCTGGTCTGGAAATTTTTGGAGACATCTACCTCAACCAACGAAGACTTCGTCAGGCATACTTCTGCGGTGGTTGGGGTAGTTTTTTCTCTTTGTTAAACGTACAGATGATGGAATGTTTCTGTGGGAATTTTTTGGGAGGCAGTGATCGACCAGACACTATTTTGGTACTACATCAACTCAGTAAAATGGCTTTTTCTATCACATGCGGGTGACAGAAGATAATTAAGACAAGCTTAGACCTGTTTTGGTATTGATTCAACACTTCAATTTTTGAAAGACAGCAAGTATGTATGAAATCAATGTATCTTTGACATTGATTGATATTACTATTTGGAAGGTAAGGATTACCTTAAAAAGGTTTACATAAGTAATTTTTGTAAGGATTATAAGTATACATTTTGAAATTGGAACATTATATATACCAATGTTTTTCTTCTTGAAAAAAGAAATGTAGGCTACCTACTAGCTATAAATCACCAAACATGAATGATATTCCTTACTTTCCAAATTCTAGGAAACTCATGTGTTCTGGCCTGACTCAATAGCATTGGTTACCATATATGTTGTAGTGCATATTTATCTCAGTCTTGGTCACAAATTCATTCCACAATGTCCTTTCTCTGCTCCTCTTTTTTCTAGTCATCGATTGTCTGAGAAGAAAGTTGAATGTTTCCCTGGAACATGGACATATTGAACTTGTGAGGATCTCCAGAAAGCATAAAATTACTCACCTTATGTTCATTGATGACCTTCTCTTAAGGGTTCCTTCCACATCCAAGGAATGGAGTATCGTTCAAAATATCATAAAATATTTTGGTCTTGCATCAAGTTTATGTATGAACGCTGAGAAATCATTTCTCCTTAGTGTGGAAGGAGAAGAAGAACAATCGAAGGATATTGTGGGAATTTTTGGTGTCACATATCAGAACCTTGAAGGTGGGTTTTCATATCTTTGTTTATGCCTTAAACCAATAGGATATAGAAATGTGGACTGGGAATGGCTGCTTTGCAGATTCTAGAAGAAGATATGGAATTGGAAACATAGATGGTTTTCGATAGGGGGTAGAATTGTCATGTTCAAATCATTCCTAAAAAACATGTCAGTCTATTGGATGCATTTGTTCCTATTTCCTATGGATATCATACAAAATATTTATGGGATCATGGGTGGGTTCTTGTGGGTAGGTACTCAACAAAAAATAAAAATTCATTTACTATGGTGGTGTGATATTCCAAAATTTAGCCTTCAAGCGAAATGGAATATTATAGTTGTTTTATCAGTAGGTAGGTGAATAAGTGGGTGGGAAGGCCCATAAGTCTCCTTAGCAGCAATAAAAACACTTCAAGTGTGAAAGGGGACCATGTTAGAAACTAAATAAATCACCTCCAAGTATGAACAAGGGTTAGGTCAAGTTGATTCAGTCAACTTTGACCAAGTCAACAGTAATGTTATGGAGGAGTGGAGATTAATTGAGGAATAACGCAGTTTTGGAGGGAGATGGATCTCATGAAGGAAATTACCTAATTGAGGGGGGCCAAGGGCAAGCAAGCTCTTATTATATTTAAGGAAGAGGATGGCAGCCATAGGAGCTCATGTTTTTATATTATCATTTGATATTGGTCTGCTTAGAGTTTTCTTTCTCTTGTTGTTTAGCAGGGTAGTTGTGTTGTTTAGCACTAGGTGTTCCCGAGCGAGAATCCCACCTCTTTCCTCGAGGGGTCTCTTGGAAGAGTATTTTATTAATTTCCACATTCATATTTTTAGGCTAAGCTATATATTTCTTCATCAGCGCAACTTCTGCAGGTTATTGTGCTGTGTTGCAGGGTGCAGTAGTGGATGGGTTAGAATCCCACTTTCTGAGCTAGTTTCTCATAGGAGGAAGGTTTCCTTCTCTTGGGAGATATGTTTGGAGAGTTCCTGAGCATATTTAAGATCTTTGGCATCATGCCATATATTTCCCATCATTTCCAGCATTGTTCCAACTGGGAATTGCGTTATTTTGGAGGGTAGCTTCAGTGGAAGATCTTGTGGTTCCTTTGCAGTGTTTTCTTGTGATTGAGGGATTCATCCTTTCATGGGAGAAGACCTTTGAGGGGATCTGCATCAGATCTGTTATATTTAAGCCTTATACACTCTTTTTCTTTAGTTTTTAGTGAATCTTCAGCCATTGGGCTTTAGATCCCATCTTGTATAGGGTGTATTTCTGAAAACCATTTTCAAGGGTTCTTTGTAGGAGTTTGTATTGAGCCTAGATCTATATTGGGAATATCTTTTGAGGCATATAACAGCCCTACATATTTTTTACATTATTTTTCTATAGCAGTGTGTTTATAACTACGCTTTAGCAGTCTCCGACATTCTTGTATTGTGACAACAACTCATTTGTGGAGTGATTTCTTATGGGAGGCTTGTTCCTTCATTGTATATGATTCATGCCTCACTATTATGTTTTAATTTGCTGATATAATACATGATTTTATGTCTTCATATTGGTCTCCAATTTTTATGAGTTGATTTACACTTCTATTTCCATTTTTGTGTTCATGTATTGTTGCATTCCCCATTTGGGATATTACAGTTGGACAGATGTTGCATGGCCTATTGATGACAGAGGTTGGGGGATTATAGATACCTCCACATTTAATAAGCCATTTATCATCAAAAACATGTGGAGATAGGTTTCAGGTGATAGTCATTAGGCGTTGATCATTTAAGAAAATTATATGTATGGACAAGAATTCTCCGTTTGGATAGGCAGTGGGTCGAGGAAAAAATCAAGTGCTTCATACATTTGGAGGAGTATGATGCATGACCTGAATTAGATGTTGGAATTAATCAAATGGGAGGCATATGATGGATCAAGGATTAAAATATTCCTAGATGAAATTATAGGCATGCATGGGCACCATTCTATTTCACAAAAACTATTCAATATAGTTCACAAGGAAAGCATTTTCTTATTGAGGCATATCTATCTCAGCAGTGGAAAAAGCATTGATAAAAAATATTGGTACATGGATTCTGATATTAGGATAAAAAATATATATGAAGATGAATGGGATTTATATATATCACATCTTTGACTTGTAGGTATTATTCTAGAGGATATGGGATAACTGGATCAAATGAAATAGGGAGGAAGCCTTAAGAGAATCCTCCCAAGGGTCAAAGAAATCTGCCTACACTTGCTAAGAACATATAAGAGATTCAATAGTCTAGAATTGTCACAAAACATATGGAAAGGAAATATTCCATATAAAATTAGGATTTTTTATTGGCTAGAAGTGAACAATAGAATTTTGCATGGAATAATTTACAAAAATGAGGATTCATCCATCCAAACATCTATATGATGTGTATGAGAAACCCTAAGGATACAGATCACTTACTTCTTATGTGCTGTCATGTGAAGGCGGTATGGCTTGGTATCATGGGACTACTGAAACTTAAACAGGTGTGGAAACACATTACTATGATTTTTCATATACATGCATGGTACTGAAACATCAAAAGTTTCATATTTCTACCATATTTCATAATGTCGACTATATGGAAAAGCATAAATGCCCACATTTTTTATATGAAACATGTGAAGGTCCAGGAAGACATAACTAAAGTTATGAAACTTTACAATGAATTAGGGACTAATTAGAAGACATAAAAAAACCGTCCATGCAAATATATTAACTTGTGGCAATCATATCATGTTGGACTCTTCGATGGAGCGTGTAAAGGGATACAATGTGGATGTGGGGTAGTTATTGTTATGGGTCCAGACAAATTCTTCTATTTTTGGTGGGAGGGAGGACATGGGTCTAAAAATAAGGCAGAGATATTAGCATTAGATGAGGATGTAGCACTATTGGCAGGAGGCAAGAAAGGCAAGGGAAAGAAGCAAGCTTCCACAAGTGTTGGTGGGGGAAAAGGCAAAGGGAAAGGTAAACAGGGGACCACGTAGAAGGACTATTACAAGGTGAAGTGTTGGAATTTTCAGAAGATGGGACACTATGCAGTTGTGTGTCTGGAGAAGAAGAAGAAGGGGAAGAACCAGAGCATGGCAGCATCAGCAGACATAGAGGACTTTACAGATAGATTTGACCGGGAGTTTGGGTTCATTTCTTGTGAGTCCACTAGTGCAGGTCACCTGCCACAGAGTTTGAGAGGGAGTGTGCGTTTCCCTCCACTAGTGGAGCATCTTTAGGTATTTTGTATGTTGATAGTGGGGCTTCACGTCATATGACAAGAGTCTGTGAGTACTTCTCAGAGATTTCAGAGAGTGGCACTGATATATAGGTAGTACTCGGAGATGACACCATTGTTAGAGCAGTTAGTGTGGGACATTGACATTTTCTAGGGAACCCAAAACTCCCTTGAAGGTGTCAGATGTTCTATATGTTTCAGGGATGAGGAAGAACCTCATATCCATCTCAGCATTGGAGGAAAGAGGATATGAGATATTTTTCAAGAGAGGACAGGTGCTGATATATCCTAGGGGCGCTCTAGCTGATTCAGCTAGAGTAATAGGTGTACACCATGCAAAGGTGTAAAATTTTTCATTTCAACCCCTTTTGGCATTGAACAGTAGTACCGGAAGCAGAGCTAGTAGTTCAGAGTTGTGTGAGATTTGGCACTGCAGGATGGGGCACATGTATCATGGAGTCTTGAGGACATTGCAGGAGATCACTACAGGTGTGCCAGATTTCAAATAATGATCACTTTGATACATGCAAAGGATGTGCTATGCGCAAGTTTTCCAAATCTCCTTTTCCTAGTAGTGACAGTAGATCGACTGGGATACTTGATTTTATTCATTCCAATGTGAGCGGTCGGATGTCTCATGTTTCCTTGAGTGGATATGAGTATTATGTTTTATTCATTGGTGATCACTCTAGGAGGACGTGGATTTATTTCTTGAAGACCATGAGTGAGGAATTCAAGCGGTTTTAGGAGTTCAGAGCTCTTGTGGAGACTCAAATAGGTCAGAAGATCAAGTCCCTAAGTTTGCACAATGGAGGAGAGTACACCGTTGGTGAGTTTTTTGAGTATTGTGTGGAGGAAGGCATTAGGAGGGAGTTCACAATTCCTTACAACCCCCAGCAAAATGGGGTTACGGAGAGGAAGAACAAATCCATCATTGGGGTTGCCAAAGCCATGTTACATGATTAGGGGTTACCATTTTTTTTGTGGGTAGAGGCCTGCAACACTGCTATATATTTGCAGAACAAGAGTCTGCATCATGCCTTTGGGCATGTGACTCTGGAGGAGGCTTTTTCTGGGAAAAATCCTGATGTTGGTCACTTCCATATCTTTGGGTGTATTGCATACTCCTACGTACCCAAGGAGAAGAGGACCAAGCTAGAGCCCACCACAGAGAAGGGTATATTTGTGGGCTACAATGAGACCTCGAAGGCCTTTCAGATTTATATACCTGCATAGAGGAGAGTTGTTGTTAGGCGGGATGTGAAGTTCGAGGAGGACAGGGCTTTCAGGAGGTCACAGGAGTTAGAGTATCTAGATCAGCCAAACCCTCAGGAACAGCTGAGTCAAGCACATGGATCCAGTGGGCAGGGATTAGGAGGATCTATAGGTACATCGATTATGGTGTCAGGTCCATTAGTGAGCAGTGGCTCACAGATTCAGAGGGGTGGTGCTTCGAGCATCATGCAGAGCAGTTCGTAGAGCAGTTCACTTAGGAGTTCACTGATGGACAGTTCACACGGTACTTCAACATCTACAGGTTCAAGTTTAGGTAGGAGGACAACAGACAGACAGTCAGTAGTTTAGGCTCTTAATGATGAGGAGGAGGAGTTTCATTCTTTGGTGGGAGAAGTGTGGTCAGGGAAGAGGAAGCCCAAGTGGCTTCAGGATACCTGGAGAGAAGCCATATCTGTTGCTGGGCCAAAGAGGAAAATCAGAGAGAGCAGACCACCTGATAGGTCTTGTAGGTATATGGAAATGGTTGCCAACATCATTGATTCTAAGCCTTCTAGCTATGAGGAGGCAGCTAGCCAACAGGTTTGGAGACAGGCCATGCAGGAGGAGTATTCTTCTATCATGAAGAATGATTTTTAGGAGCTGGTGCCGAGGCCTGAGGGAAAATTCATGGTTACTTCCATATGGATTTCTAAGGTAAAGCATTCTGCAGAAGGAAGTATTGAGAAATTCAAAGCAAGGTTTGTGGCTAGAGGGTTCTCCCAGGTACAGTGAGTAGATTATGAGGAGACCTTCACTCCCGTGGCTCTATATACTTTGATTCGCTCCATCATATCGATAGCAGTAGAGATGGTTTGGAAGATCCACCAGATGGATGTGAAGAATTCATTTCTCAATGGCTTCATATAGGAGGAGGTGTACATTGAGTAGCCACAGGGATTTGAGGTGCATGAAAAGGAGTCCCATGTGTGCAGACTGAAGAAGGCCCTTTATGGCCTGAAGTAAGCTCCCAGAGCTTGGTACTCCAGGATAGATACATACTTGTAGGAGATGGGTTTCACAAAGAGTGACGAAAATCTGAACCTTTAATTTATTGTGATAGGTGAGGAGCCTCTCATTCTAGTGTTGTATGTGGATGACTTGGTCATTACGGGTGCAAAGAGACTCATAGAGCACTGCAAGAGAGATCTTGCATCAAAGTTTGAGATGAAGGACATCGGCTTGATGCATTACTTTTTGGGTTTGGAGGTGTGGTAAGAGGAGGGGAATTTCTTCCTGGGACAGGGGAATTATATTGTGTACATCCTTGGTAGATTCTGTGGAGTACTGAAAAGGTATGTTTTTGATGATCATTTCAGTGGCTTTTTAGTAGAATTTGTAAACCTTTTTGTCTCATGAATTTGGGAAGTAATAAGGAATTATAATAAAACATGTGGAAATTAATATGCAAAACTTAACCACTAATAATGGTTATTTTCTGAACAGGAAAAGGAAAAAACGAGGAATTGCCGCTCCAAAGGAAGAGACAAGGTCGAGATAACTGCTGTCCCTCTGAAGGTGAACCGAATGCAAACAAAGCTAAATAGATTACAGCAAATCAGCTCGGAAAAGAAGGAGAAGACACCAGCTCGGCGCCAAAGAAAGGAAAGGATGAAGAATTAACAGTTTGGCGAATCCCTCAGGATCTTCGATCCCGAGGGATCGCTGCTTTATTTATCATGTTACTTGGACATCTCCGCCGTCGCCTTTATATAAAGGGACAACACTGTTAGCTTGATAGATAGGATATGCTTTTATGTAATTTTCCGTAAAACATCAGCTTTGATTATTAAGTCTCGTTGAGAACTGGTTCAATGTATTTTTGACCGATGCGTTAATGAAAGCTTGGTGATTATTTTATCTCTGCGTCTGGATTAACTCAAAGCAGTGTATCCTTGGAGGCTAAGGGCCCGGCCCCGGAGGACACTTGCTTTTGTACCATTACGACTTGACTTCTGTGTGGTTTGTTTATCAGTGTTATTTGGTAATTTGATATGCTTTATAAAGTTCATATTACATGCTCGGTTAAAAATTGAATCATTGAGGTTTTTACAGACAAGAATCGTGTGCTGACTCCGCATCAAGTTATTAATCTTTTCAAGAGTTAATTGCATGTTCTTATTGTTCTATTACAGAGTTGTTATATTGACATTCGTTTCATACATTCGCTTGAGGTAGTGTCCTTCATAATCATTGGATTCATAAATGATAGTGTTCTGTTGGAAGCACAGTTGTATTCCTGTTGGTTCAGGTTGATCAGATTATTATTCCAGTGTGTTGTGTGCGTCTCTGATTTATCAGTACTGTTCTATAAATTATCAATACTTAACGCTGTTCCATTAGTGTGATTTGTGAGAATTGCCCTTCGAATGAGAGAATGTGATTTGACTGCAAAGAGTGCATTTGAGTTAATCGATTAAGTCTGGTTACAACCCGCGGGACTTGGTTATTTCAATTGCTGTTCCATTTTAGGTTTGTTGTTCCATTCCAGAATTGCCGTTCAATCCTTTACTTGCTGTTCCATTTACTTGCATTTGGTGTGAGAGATGATCTAAGGCTGTAGTGAGCATTGGCAGTCACTGTCTAGCTCCCAGGCTCGTGGTCTATCCTCTAATTTCCTTTCCATCAGTTTCCGAAGGGATGGGTTATCACTGCCGAACCCTTGACTGATAAGCTGTTGAGTTTTCTGAGTGTGTGATTTATTCTTTGAAGTAATTTAGTTACAAGCAAGCATCCGTTTACTCTTGTATTTCTTAAGCACTGTACTACTAGCATTACTCTGACAAATGATAGCCTCGGATTGAGTCACTCTTTGTAATAACAAAACGCTCTCGGATTGACATATTAATGTGAGGTAATTAGAGGTGAAAGAGACCCTTTTTATAGCTCTACATTTTGGCGCCGTTGCCGGGGAAAGAGTGTAGCCATTTGTCTTTTTTCAGAGTAGTGTACGAGCCTGCTAGGGAGGAGTTGGATCCTAAAAACGGAAGGTAAGAACCTACGTGCGGAGCATGTAAAAACCCTGCTCCACTATCCGCTTTCCTAACAGAGTTGTGTTTGCTTTGTTTAAATAAAAGTTGGTAGTTCATTTTTGAGTGCATGACTAAGCAGAAAAGATCAGAAAAGAATATCAAACCCCCATCCAAGCCTGAAAAAGCTAAAGGGCCGGTGACCCTTGGCCGAACGACTTTCATAGACGAAATCTATAAGAAAACAGAATCTCAGCCATCAGTAGGCCTCAAGAAAAACATTTCTAAACCGCCTACTAGTTCCCTTCAGGCCACAGGATCACCATCTGTAGCCTGTGCTGAGGTGCATAGTCAAACTGAAGAACAGGACTTTCAAGAAATTGAAAATTCCACTCCAGAATTATTGCAGGAAGGGAACTCTAGCAACTTTTGTGAAGGAGAAGGAGAAACAGGGGAAACCAAGGAACCAAAATCCCCTATTGAAACAAATCAGCCATTAGATAGCCCAGATAAGGGGAGTGCTGCGAAAGTCATTGTTGAAGGGATTCAATCTCTTCAGACGCCTGGTATTCCCATTATTCCAGATAAGGGGAGCGCTGTTAAAACTATCCCTGTCCCTGTCAAAACAGTTCCCACTCAACCTAGGAATACCCTCCTAGATATCCCAGAAGGTTATTGGCATATATTCGATCCCATGGCTCAAAACCAGCCAAATGCTCAAAACCAGCCAAATACTCAAACCTCTACATTACAATATCCTATAGTGGATTCTGCAGCAAATGCACCCATGAAAGCTATCCCTCTTCAGCATATCCCTACATTTCACGGACTCACATCAAAAGATCCGGATGCATTCTTATTCGAATTCGATGTGTTATGTAGGGGGTACGATTACACCACCGATCCCCAAAAATTGAAATTATTCCCCTCTACATTAAAAGGGGTTGCTTTAAGATGGTTTATGGGGCTAGGTGGCGGGGTTATCAATAATTGGGATCAAATGAAAGAATCCTTCTTAAAAAAATATCAGGATTATTGTAGGTTTAGAGAATTAAAAGAAGAAATATTTCAAATGACAGCTAGACCGAATGAAACATTAGAGGAGTATGTGGAACGTTTTCAGTACAATCTACAAATATCTCCTTATGCATCACTACCTTTACCTGATAATGTGTTAAAAACTGCATTAATAAGGGGTATGAAGGAACAATGGATTGAAACATTAAACATTATGGGAAAAGGGGATATTTATCAAGAGAGTTTTGCTGACATTATTGATTTGTGTATCAGGCGTTCGAGAAGCAGCACAAGAATAAAACCGACGGAATACGATCGGTTTGCAAGAGATAGCAAAATATCAGCAGAAGGAGTAACACGTGCAGAAATTGGAAATTTATTAGAAAATTTTAAAACTAATATTATGGGGACACTAACTACACAACTTGATATTGTGCAGGCTAAACAGAAGCAGCTGGAGGCAGAACAGAATTTGGCAATCTTCTGCCCCCGATGCAGAAAAAAACATAGCCACAAGGAGTGTCCACTGGATAAAGTCCAAACATGCGCCATCTGTACAAAAGATCACCTTACGGAAAGCTGCCCCTCACTTCCTGGATTGAAAGCAGTATATAAGGAAGCAGAAGAAGAACCAGAATCGGTGAATTCGATCAACCAGCGCCGCCAGTGGCAGCCGAGACAACCTGGTATGTTTCCGGACTCAACCTCTTTCTTTCAAAACCCACAGTATAATGCTCAACAATATGGTATGTGGCAAAATCAATCTCAACCCCCATTTACAAACTGGTCACCACAATCGTTTCCTTCTTCAAATCCATGGCCGAATCAAACAAGCCAAACTGGTTGGCCGAATTTCCCTTACACTCCACCATATTGGCAAAATGGCCCATATCCTTCACAATGGACTCCCTCTACTTCACAAAGTTCACCCTGGCAGACAAGCTGGCAAAGACCAATGTACCATCCAGCTGGAACTATTCCGCTCCCTCAACCTACTCTGCCAGCTTTACAACAAAATCCCCAGTCTAAATTGAGACCGCAACTCCCAGCCCAACCCGATCCCAATCCAAACAACAGACAGGTCCAATCTATTCAAATCATAGAATCACCAGAAATAGGACCCAACCTGAGGGAGTGCAATGACCTTCAGTTAAGATCTGGACGTATAATTGAAACTGAGGGAGATAAAACAGTTCATATTGAAGATCAGTTACCAAGAGAACATCAGTTACAACACGAGGATGTAAATAAGCAACAAACTCATAATCAAACAACCACATCCTCTCCTCCATTCCCAGAACGATTAGCCATACCTCGACCCATACAATATCCTGACTTTGACATTCTAGGAGAATTACAAAATCTGTACATAAAAATTCCATTCCTCCAAGCCATTCAAGACATTCCCATATACGCAAAAACTATAAAAGAATTGTGCATAAAGAAACCAAGGAGGAATATAACAAATAATCCAAGAGTCCAAGTAGTCGGTACTTTATCTGACCTATTGTCTAGGAGAGAAACACCCCTTAAATATGAAGACCCAGGGAATCCAATTATAACTGTTCAAATTTATGGTCAGACCCTGTCTAATGCCTTAGTTGATCTAGGGGCTGCAATTAATATTTTAACAACCACAACTTGCCAAAAGCTCGGCATTACATCTGTAGAACCCACCTCTACTCTGTTAGAATTGGCCGACCGATCTGTGGTTAGACCAGAGGGTACTCTACATGATGTCATAGTCTCTGTAGAATCCTGGGAGTATCCAACCGATTTCCTGATAATTAATCCAAAAACCCGACTTGATGGACATCCGCTAATTTTAGGTAGACCTTGGCTCGCTACTACCGATGCCTACATTGGCTGTCGGCAGGGAAATATGACCATAACCAGAGGACCGAATAGCAAGAATTTAGTTCTATATCCTCCAGCGCAGCCAAGTGTCACAATAATCAAAACTAATAAGCACCCTGTATCATACCTTACTGATAACATCAGATCTCCATTAACTATACAAGAGGCACTTGATTTCAAAGACCAAACAGAAGACGATGCGATTAATAATTTCATTACTCAAACTGAACCTCGCACACAATGTCACATGATAGAAGCAGCATTTGATAATGACTTGGAGGAAGATCCTCTGAAAGATACGCCTGACCAAACGATACCTGTTACTTCTGTTGCAAATAGTAAAACTGTGGAAATTGCACCAGGGAAAACTTTAAACATCAATGCTAATCTCACACCTGAACAAGAAACAAAGCTCATCCATTTATTAACAAAGTATCAAGAAGCATTTGCATGGGACTATCCTGATATGAAAGGAATCGATCCTCAATTATGTACACACCACATTTATATAGAAAAATATGCCAGACCTGTGCGTCAGCCGCAAAGGAGACTTAATCCTCATCTAAAGGATGTCGTAAAAACTGAACTTCAGAAACTTTTAGATGTTAATTTTATCTACCCTATTTCTGATAGTAAATGGGTCTCTCCGCTTGTGGTGGTACCAAAAAAGAACGGAAAATGGAGAATTTGTGTGGATTATAGGGAACTAAATAAGGCAACACAAAAAGATCACTTTCCTCTCCCATTCATAGACCAAGTATTAGATACTTTGGCAGGGAAGAAGTTATTTTCTTTCCTGGATGGCTTCAGTGGATACAATCAGATTCATACTGCCCCTGAAGACCAGGATAAAACTACCTTTACTTGTCCCTGGGGAACATTTGCCTATCGAGTTCTACCTTTTGGCCTATGTAATGCTCCTGCCACATTTCAGAGAGCTATCCTTAGCATTTTTGCAGATTTAATAAATGATAAACTTGAAGTTTACATGGATGACTTTACACCATATGGAGATGATTTTGATCTGGCTCTAGACACCCTAGAAAAAGTCCTAAAACGCTGCATTGTTACCAGGCTTTGTTTGAGCCACGAAAAATGCTTCTTGATGATGACTGAAGGACTTATCCTAGGACACTATGTTTCAGCAGCCGGCATTCAGGTAGACCCGGCCAAAATCCAAATACTTTTGCTCATTCCCACTCCTACTACTCAAACAGAGGTACGCAGCTTTCTTGGATTTTCTGGTTACTATAGACAATTTATAGAGCATTATTCGCACATTGCTGCTCCTTTATATGCACTAACTGGTAACGTTGATTTTCTTTGGACAGACAAATGTGACCATGCTTTCGAGGATCTAAAGAAGCTTGTATCCACAACCCCAGTCCTTCGAGGACCAAACTGGGACCTACCATTCCAGATATCATCTGATGCCTCAGATACAGCCATTGGCACAGTCCTTGGGCAGGAAGAGGATAAAAAACCATATGCCATCTATTACATCAGCAAGAATTTATCCCCTGCTGAATTGAATTACACTGTTACTGAAAAAGAATTCCTAGCTGTAATACATGTTGTCAATAAATTTAGACATTATATTACAGGCTATCCTGTTATCTTGTATACAGACCATTCTGCTATAAAATATTTAGCAAATAAGCCTGTCACAAATGCCAGAGTAACTCGATGGTTAATCTTATTACAGGAATTCGACATCACAATCAAGGACCGCCCTGGCAAAGAAAACCCTGTAGCCGATTTTCTTTCGAGAATACCAAAATCAAGCGATGCAGCAGCAGTTGAAGATCAATTTCCGGATGAGCACTTGTTTGCTGTTGCCGTTCAAACACCCTGGTATGATGATGTTGCCAACTACCTCGCAGTAGGTAAATTACCAAAACATTTAACTCCTAATGAGCGCAAGCAGATTATTCAGAAAAGTTCTCGATTCTCGTGGATTGGGGGCTATTTGTTTCACACAGGAGCAGACATGCATATCAGGCGATGTGTTAGAGAAGATTAAATCTTTGACATCCTAAAAGCCTGTCACGATGGACCGTGTGGGGGGCACTTCGCTGAGCGCAGAACTGGGCATAAAGTATTGCAGACAGGATATTACTGGCCTACGATCTTCAAAGATGCGAAGAAGTTTGTCCAAGCTTGTGACAGCTGCCAGCGAGCAGGATGACTTGGTCAAGCTGATGAGATGCCTCTGAAACCACAGTTAGTCATCGAACCATTCGAGCGATGGGCTCTTGATTTCGTTGGACCCATCAACCCCTCATCAAATCAGAAAACATATATCTTGGTGGCAACAGAATATGTCACCAAATGGGTTGAGGCAGAAGCATTGCCAAGAGCCACAGAGGACTCTGTCATACAGTTCCTGTTCCATCTATTTGTTCGCTATGGCCTTCCTAGGGAAATAATTACAGATGGAGGACCACAATTTGTTGGGCATAAATTAGCTGCAACACTCAACAATTATCACGTCCAGCATAAAATCACTACTCCATATCACCCACAAGCAAATGGGCAGGTAGAAAGTAGCAATAAGATAATAGAATCAATCCTAACGAAAACCATTGCGTCACATAGGCGTGATTGGGCTACCCGACTACCTGAAGCACTCTGGGGCTATAGAACCACATGGAGGAGCACCACCGGTTACTCACCTTATCAATTAGTGTTTGGAAAACAACCCATTTTTCCCATAGAATTCGAAATCCAAACATTACGGACAGCACAGGAAGTTGGCCTAGATCTAAGCGAGGCACAAATCAATCGACTACAGCAGATCAATGAATTGGACGAAATTAGGCTCTCTGCACTACAAAATACAGCATTGATTCAACAGTAGCGAGCTAAATGGCATGATGCGCTCATCAAAAACAAAGTCTTCCACGAGGGAGACTGGGCTCTGTTATACGACTCTCGGTTTCAGGACTTCCCTGGAAAACTTCAGACTCGATGGTTGGGACCATACGAAATCCAGAAGGTGCATGACAACGGAACTCTTACTCTAATTACCATTGACGGTTCTGGATATGCATTCAAAGTGAATGGCCACCGAGTCCGTCTCTATCGCAAACCACTCACTCGGGAATCCTTCTGCCAACAGCTACGCCGAGACATTGATATGGAGATCTTAGGAGAGGAAGAGAAATCTTCCTCACCTGTAATTCATTAAGGGTTCATTTATTTTTGCAATTTGTACATAAATTCTTGTTTTTTTGAATAGTTCTTGTATATAAGTTTGAATTAAATATTTTCTTGTCATTCTTTTTGCTGTTCCTTTTCTTTCACGAAGTTCGATTTTTTCCCTCCTAAAAATAGCATCTGCGTGTTTTTTATGCTGATTTTGCTTGTTTTGCTGTTCCTTTTGCTGTTCCTTTTCTAAAGGAACAGCATTCGGGATCTCTGCTGTTCGTTTTTCAAAGGAACGACATTATTACGTTTTCTGCTGTTCCTTTTGGTTACCACCGTTCCTTTTTTTTCAAAGAAACAACGTTCTTTTATTACTATTGTTCCTTTTTCAAAGGAATGGCATTTAGAGTGTTTTTTATAGTATTTTTATTTTTTCCGTTCCTTTTCCCAAAGGAACGGCATTTGCATTTTTGCTGTTTTTTTTTCTATCATCCGTCGTTGTTTCTTTTTCAAAGAAACATCCCTAGCATACTTTTGCTCTCCTTGTGAAACAGCTTATCCCTATTGCTGATCTAAATCGAGGATGCTTCTTGCCCGTCTTCTTTCTAGTCTTTAAGATACAGCTATGTATTTGTGCAATGAAATATAAAATCACAACATACCGAAATCTGCAAACCATAAATCGCTATATCTATAAGGCTCTGCATTAGTAAGAGGACAAACGGAAGGACATACTTATTTCTGACCTTTTGTTGACATGGTTTTACTAATTTTGCCCTGATTGGTTATCTTTATCATGCTGATCCCCTTAAACTTTTTTTTATTATTACCTAGGAATAAGAGAAAAGAGCTTATATCTTCCTATTGAGATGATAAGACTTCTTCCACCATTCCTACTCTTAAGGAGTGTTGAACCACCCTTTGTGTATAAATAAGGAAAAGTATTCTATAAAAAAAGAAAAAATATGTAAACATGATATGTAAGCATGATATGTGAAGTGTCAAATGCAGGATAGGGGGTCTCATCGAGAGCCAGCCTACCATGATCATGAGGATGGAAGTGAAGTGGCATTCCCATTATGGCCACCACACCAAGGATATGGTCCAAAAGGTATATCAAATAAACGAACCTTGGAACAGGAGGTCTCATCACGAGCCGGCCTGCCCACGTTTCGCTCCGTCCTCGTGAATGGAATTATGGTTAACTGGTCACCAAGCCAGCATAATGGTCTACATTTTGACATAACAACACTCCTAAGTATACACAAAGGATCATGGTTCCGAGGGTGAAAAAACAACTCTGCCAAGGTTATGGACACCTGTTGGCAGCAGAGTACTGTTAATGGTATTGAAGTCACTTTGGATTACACCAATGGGTAAGATACTAATACTCTTTTGTTTCTTATATCCTAGGAACTAATCATATGTTATTTCCCGATTTATACATCGCATGAATATTTATCATTACCAATCATGGCAACGGAAGTGACCATGACCACTTAAGATTTGGAAAGTACGATACATGTCTTATCCACTAGCCTCATATCATAACACAGCAGCCTCTTATATAATAT